>CAFUXE010000036.1:267300-288250 GCA_903364295.1 Serranus cabrilla | reverse complement strand
CACACACACACACACACAAACACACAAACACGCAAAGCAGCTTTTAGAAACTCATTGTCAAGACTTTTATTGAACAGCTCAGTGTGTAATATTGAAATAAATTATTTGCACTATATTGTCTCCCATGCTTTTATTAAATGAAATGCCTCATATAGTGCACTGTTGTGAACTTTCTGAAGAAAACAGGAGCCTAGCGGAGGAGTTTCTCTAACGTATCGCTGGCACAAAGCCGGCTGATCTCAAGTTCATTACTGGTCCGGCTGACTTTCTCTTCCGCTCCAAAAATAGAAAATAAATAAATAAATGAGCAACATTTCATAAACGTGTGTGCCAGGTCGCTCTAAGTTATGGATTGTCCCATTTCCAAAAGCTATTCCCCAGATCAGTATGCAGCGATTCAATTAGGTGAAGCAGGAACAGCACAAAGCACGACTCCTGGCACATCCCAGGGAGTTAAATCACTACACAGATAATGAAAGCACACGGAGCGTCCTCCGAGGGAAAAGGTGCTCTGATGAGTTATTAAACAGCCTTTCTTTTATCAGTTGAACACTATGATGTATATCCATATTAAACATAAAACACTATCCACATAACCCATAGACAGGGTTGGGGGGTAACACAAGATAATGTATTTAAAAAGTTTAAATTTGTGATATTCTGAAGTTATTGTCTTTAAAAATAGATTATGTAGAGGAATTACTTTATTAGATCCGCCAGGGAGTGAAGAGTATATTAGAAAACAGATTTTGTTTGGATTTGTTTCTAATTATATTTTTAGTGGGTGAAATGGTAGGGCATATTAATCAGTCTGCTGTTGTGTTGTCTCATTGTTTTTTCGCTAAACCATGGATTTTGCAATCAAGGTAAAATCAGTCAAAATGGTCTTGAATTATTATTTTTAAAATGGCTAAAAAATATCAGTTTTGCGAATTAACTCGTGTGTTTGTTAACAGGATTACGGAAGACTGAGTGAGAGTGTGAATGGTTGTCTGTCTCTATGTGTCAGTCCTGTGATATAGGACATATAGGATATGTCTGGCGTCCTGTCCAGGGTGTACCCTGTAAATTTTATATAACACACGTAGAATAATGCAATTTTGATGAAATATCACCATTTCAGGCTTAGATTTAGTTAATTTTCTTGTTGGAAGAATTAGTCATGATTCATTGAAGGACTTTCAGAAATTTAAAATTTGTATTTATTTATTTTGGGAAATGGCAATATAACATAGTGTTTGCCTTTAACCAAAAACTTTCACAGCTGAAGAACAGCGCTCTCTTGCTGTTTTAAATTGTAAAGCAGTGCAGCACATTTCATCTCTTACTGAGACAGATCTGTTGCAATGTGTTTTCTTTTCCTAACACTAATGTGTGAAAAAATGATATAGTTGTTACTGTTAAATGCCTTAAAGGTTCAACCTAAGTTCCACCTTTAAGTAATGCATGTTGTGTTCTGCTTCCACACATGAATGTTTGGGACATACTCTGGAAGCAGAGCCTGCCTCTGACGTGGGAGGGTGAAAGCTGGCTGTCAATCAGATGACAGATGGCTTTCTCCAACACTACATGGCGCTCGCAGCCTCTCGCTCACCCTACAAGCTGGTCACCTCTTTAGCCCTCTCACACAAGGCGACAGACGGTTGCTTAGACTGACACCATCACTCATAACGTGCATCTGCCCCGAATCATCAGCCCACTTCCCATCCACTTCACACTGAGCCTATACATAGCCTGGCCTGCACTCACTTTCCTTGGCTACAAAGGCACTGTAAATAGGCTTGGATGTAATGGCTAACCGGTTTGTTGTCCATGACATTCAAATATTGACACTGTGTTTTAGAGCATTTTAGTGCCTCAACAGCTCAACACAAGGTTTTTTTTTAAACCTTTTTTTAATTGGATTTTGTAGGATTATACATTAAGACAAATCCAATGGAGGATTTTCAACAGCATATTAATTTTGTACCTCTGCTCATTAAAACAAAACAAAAACAGACTAACGCAGCAGACGCGTGTGGTGACAGTTGTAAAGAAAGTTCAAGCAGGAGCTGCCAAAGCGAGGCTTGTGATGCAGAGGACTTTAGAGGAGAAACACAGAATGTCTGCCAGACAGAGACAGAGAGCTGCTGTGTTTCACTGCAGCTTCCTCCCCTGCCAGGGAGCATGACGGCACATAAGGACATCAGTGTACACTGAAATGTGAATTACAGTCATCCTCTAAATGTGTGTATCACATCAAAACACACAGCACTGACTTTCCTATCTAGGAGATTAAGTTTGATATGTGACTATTCAACCATGAGCTGTTTGTACTGTGTGTTCTCTATCTGTGTGTGTGTTTGCTTGTTGTAAATAAATGATCAGCTCTACAAAATGGGTATTATAAAATAAAACTTTCATAATCTCTGAGGAAATTGGGACATTGCAAAAAAAAAAGAAACAGCAAAATGTTTGGCAGTCCAAACAAATTAGAATTGGGAAAAGGGGCGTAAGATACATGAAAAAGAGGACTAAAGGCAACTGTGGTGTCACTAAAAGAACATGGATTTAAACATTTTATTTCTTCTGTTTCCCCTTCATCCCTTGATTTTATTCGTTTTCTCAAAATCACAACTTATTTTTACTTTCTTGAAAAGTGAGTTTTGTTATTTTTGTTAAGATCTTTAGAAATTATCCAGTTACTTTAGGCAAACAACATTTGTAATTTCGAGATGATAAACTTGTAATGTTGAAAGAAATCGACTTTAAATGACTTTCAATGGCGTCTCAGGAAAATAAAATTTGTTCTTATGAGATCATTATAGAAATAAGCCATGCTCTCTGAAAAGTGGAAAGAATGCATTTCTTAATTAAGCCTTTCTGGCTTCTGTACTATCATTAGGTGAGAAAACCTTGTTTTCTTGTGATCTCCAATAACATTATTTCAAGAAAACAACAAGATTTTAGATTTTATCTTGTGAACTTACTTACAATTTACAAAACAGTTATAATCTGAGAAAACAACATTTATTATTTTGAGATTATGACACAAATAACTCGGGATCTTGAGAAAACATTAAACATCATAGCTGTTTAGGACTTCCATACTATTATAATGAAAGAAAAAATGATTTTGAACTTGTTATCACAGGGAAATGGAGGAATTAAGATGTTTCAAACATGGCCATTCAGGGCTTCCATAATCAGCAGAAATGACAAGTTAAGAAATACATTAAAATGTACTTAATATGTGATCTGAAAATGAATGTAAAAAAGAAAGATGTGCGGTCCTGACATGATTGTAAACTTGTCAAAACAGCGCGACGTGAGTAATATAAATCAAGGAGCTTTAGTGTACGCCGGTGCGAGAACAGACATTTAACACAGAGCTGCAAGCACCAGTGTTCTGTAATCATTTCCCCAACTTAAATACAGCCCTTCTCCATAAGTGTGTGGCTGGTTGAAGCCAACGCGGCCCGGCCCACCACCAGCCCCAGGGCGGCTCCGCTGTGGCTATCACAGTGGCAAAGGCCGGACAGTTGAGGCGGTTGCCAAGAAGCCATGCCTTTTTTCTTTGAGGGCAACACTTCAGATGGGCGCAGCCATAAAGCAGAGAAAATAAAGGACAAAAATATCCAGAAACTTGCGTCTATAATTGGCTGCGCCTCTCAGCCTTTTTTTATGTGAGCACAGCCCCAGTGAAGAACAGTAGAAGCCAGTGAAACCTTACACTTTCCCCCCTCACAGTTCCCTCCCACTCTGTCCACCCATCCACTAAGTTTCTGGAGCTCACCTCACCTCACTTTTTAACAACACTGTACACTGGATTGTCACCCTGGATTAAATATCAATATCATTCCAGTTTCTGGTGCACGCAGGGGAGATATTTTGGATTATTATCACCTGATAATGATGCTGTCCCGGTGCTGATTCAGGGTGTGACTGCTGGAGGCAGAGACAGACACACCTCAGTAACGCTGACTAACAAGTGACAGGCCAGGTAAGAACAAATTAGCATCATAAAAATCATCCATCTGTCATGATATGCAGACTTTAAAATATTTCTTCTTTCACAGTTTTGAATTATTGGCAGGAGTTTTTTTTTCTTGCTCCCACATGCTGTTCAGATGCTCTATCAGAAAACAGACTTTTTTTCTCTTCCTATCGGGTTGCACATGGAAAAAAAAAAAAAAAGCAGTTCTGCTTTTTACATTTTGGGAATGACAAACGTGGTGCTTCTGTTATAGACATCTACATTGCAGTCCCAGGTCTACCATTGAGAGAGGAAGTGGAAACAGGCCTGATGATACAGACCCACAGTTTGTAAGGGATCTGGCCTCAGGTTCAGATGCTGACAGAGGCAAAGCAGCTTGTTTTCAGCTTTACCTCAGATACTGTATTTTCATGTAAAACTGCAGATTAATTGAATTCAGCTCAGGGAAACTCATACAGTGTATTTAAATGTAATCAGAGATAAAAGAGAGACAAATTACAATATGTGCAAAGTTGGGTAAAGAGAATTAGGAGCAAGAATCCAAATCATGTTCTAGTGCTTTTACTGGGAGGCTGTTTTTCTTTTTTATTTGTATTCTTTTTTATTAGAGCCTTGCTGGGCTGAATTTCTCAGATTCTAAATGCGCACTAATTGGGGCAATTAGAGTTATTCAGCTAGCGTGCCTATTCTGCTCATTAATAGCACCAGTGAAACTAAGTAGCAGAAATAGCCCAATGGAGAATCAGATAAGGAAACTTGTATCTGGGGGCCAAAGCACTTTGCTGTAAATAATGCACTCTTTATTTCACAGGCTACACGGGCCAAGCCACAGTCAACAGGTTGCTGTTGTGAAATTGTCCATTTCCTGGAATCATTTTCTACTTAAATCACTTACTGTTCTGAAATAATACTTATATTTATAACATGCACTATTCCCACACATTATTTCTACACCGTTCCACTGACTTGGTCATAAAAAGACTCAAATATGCTAAAGAGATGACAAAATATTTTACTCAAGAAAAGAGGACAAAGTGAAAATCACATACAACCCATGTTCCATAAAAGTTGGGACGCTCTATAAAATGTAAATAAAAAATGAAATACTATATTTTTTACAGTTTTATATTGAATAATTGTCTGAAAGGATTGGCAAACATTTTGCCAATTTTTGTTTTATGTAAGAGCATCCCAACTTTTTTTTGGAATTGGCATTGAAACTTTTAAGCCCTAATTAAAAATATATAATATATCAACATTAAAGCACTCATCTGCTCTCTTGTGGCACACAAGCTTGTTCCAAAACGAGAGCTGATGTGGGGTTTCCTTTCACTTTCGTTGAGCATGGCAATTGGGCCCAACTTTAAATGTTGTGTTGGCAAACACACTATTGACATAGCAGCCTGTGCAATCTCAGAAATAATGTGCTGAATTTGTACCTTTACAGGTACAACCACTTGTCACTGGGGCTTTTAGGGTATATACAGTATATGTTGGTGAAGTTAAGGGTTCAACACCCGTACCTTTGAGAGCACTGCCCCAGTGACGAGTCTTTTTACCATTAAAGTACAAATTCAGCACACACTGTAGGTGTTCACTTCTAAAAAACAAACAGATTCACAGACTAATTCAATGGAAATTTCAGAGCACAGATAGGCGGTGAAGGATGTTAAATTACTTTGCAGAACACAGAGGACTCGTATTATTGCTTTCCAAATGGTGCATAACTCAGACTTTCCTCAACCTCCCCCGGTGACCCCCCGCAATGAAACACTCTCCCAGTCAGAATGAGTCCATGTTATGGCTACGGTCAGTCACACATCAGGCCTAAAGGCAGGCGTCACAACCACTGGTGTACAATAAGAGCAGGAATAGTTTTGTGTTTATATGACAGGTTTGTGTCAGCACCACCCAGGCACAGCAGCCTCAAAAATGAATCCAACAGACGGACTGATCGGTCCTTCGCAACACGCTGGTGGATCAAAGCTGCTTAAATTCCACTCAAATGACAACTAGAGACATCTGCATGAATTTCAAACTTAGAAACACAAGCATGGAGAAATCATGCAGTGCAACATCATACTCCTGACTTTGTTCTTTTACTGTCATGTGGGTGGAGATGGTAAAAAAGAATAGTTTGGCAGCAAGTTCCAACTATCTTTGGTGAGTCCAGTTTTCTCTGGATGGAGCATTCACTTGCTGCTGTAGAGATGTGTTTTTGAGTCTTAGGCTTCAATTATCACATCCTGAGAATGGAGAGCATTTCCTGCCAGCTTCCATACCAGAGAGAAATTCAAACAGGGGACAATAGAAATACGGGACAATAGGGGGGATGAGATGGAGATTTTTTCCTTTATACATATAGAGTGCCAAATGTAATCTGAAATCATCTTTCCATCGGTCCCTTGTCAATAAGGAGATGTGGCAGCAGCCATTGTGGGAGGCCTGCTTTCTTACAACAATCTCCCTGCACGACAGGAAGTGCTTCATCCACTTTGGTTTCACTGTTGGAGAGAAATGATCGCAAAATCCTGTTCGCCAAGCTGTCCCCTGACCCATTAGATTCTGAAATGTCTTTAAGGTCTGTTGTATATTTGTAACTGAGTGTCTTCCCCCAATTCCCCATTAAAATATGATTTTATGATATGATATGGTGCAGTGTTATAAAGGAAATCAATTAAATTTCTATGAATTTTGTTTGTGTTAAAAATGAATGAATATGATATTCTTTTCATACACTATGAATTGAGTCATTCTGTATATTAATCTAGCAAAGTTAAAATTCAAGACCTTTATTTGTAATGGAGTATTATTAGACTGTGAATACTACTTTTACTTAAGTAAATAATTAGTGTACTTCTTCCATTGCTGCTAAAATAAAACATGTAAATATGTTTCCACTGACTTCTCCACAGAGTGGACAGCTTGATGGTGGTAATAAGCTAAACAAAAGAGATCCAAAGCAAGGCCGAGATGGAATTACGACTGGGATTTAGGATCACCCTGGTCTTGGTCATCCTGGCCTTGACTCTTTCTGGCCAGAGTGTGGAGGCACAGAGGGCAGGTAAGAGCCATAAAGCTGTGTTCACACATAATGAAAATCAGAGTGTGAATTTGCATTTAAATGTGTTATACACGCGACATGCTAACCACTATGGCTAATGCTAGTGCTAACTTCGCAAAAGTGCAGCCACTAGCTGGAATCAAGTGACAGACACATATTTTAAGACTTTACACATCCTGGCTTATTTTTCAGCAAGAAATCAAACTTTTTGTGTTTTTTATGTACAAATATGAGGTACTATTGTAGAGCGTTCACTTCCTATGCCAGTGAAGGGGTACAACTTTGCAAGACTTTGTTGAACTTAAACATTGAACAATCTGATGTAGACCTTATGTTGACCATATCTGACTAAATCTCTTCTATATACTTTACAGGATGTAAAAATGTCCACTATGACTTGGCGTTTATCCTGGATACTTCATCCAGTGTTGGAAAAGAGAATTTCGAGAAAATCCGGCAATGGGTGGCTAACCTTGTAGAGTCTTTCGATGTGGCACCTGAAAAGACAAGAGTAGCCGTGGTTCGCTACAGTGACAGACCCACCACTGAGTTCACCCTGGGCAGACACAGGAGCCTGGAAGAGGTGAAGCGAGCTGCCGCTAACATACGCTACCTGGGAGGAAATACAATGACTGGGGATGCTATCGGCTACACCACCACCAACATCTTTACGGAGCGGAACGGAGCCAGGCCCAAAGCCAGGGGCATTCAGAGAGTGGCTATCCTTCTCACAGATGGCCGAAGCCAGGATTATGTTCTGGAGCCTTCGAAAGCGGCTGCCAAAGCCGGCATCAGGATGTTTGCTGTGGGCATAGGGGAGGCTCTGAAGGTGGAGCTGGAGGAGATCGCTGCCGAGCCAAAGAATGCCCACGTCTTCCATGTGACGGACTTCAATGCCATTGACAAGATCAGAGGCAGACTGAGGAGGAGGCTGTGCGAGAGTAAGTCAGGCATCAGGCTCAGTGCCAATACATCACTCACACTGCACGCCACATGGCTTCAGTTTGAAGCCTCACTTTGAAGAGCCTCACCCTGAACGTGCACTTAATCAAATTAGACTCTTATTTTAACCTTTAAGCACTATATGGAGGAAAGACCCTTACCACAAAACCCCACCCCAACCACAAGAAGCTGCGGCACATGCATACATTGCTATCATGGCTGACTGGATATGAAGCGTGAGGGGGCTGTTGCAAAAACTGGCTTGTAGATGACAGTTTTCTAACCAAGACATTTCTGTGGTGCAGCTGCCTTTTTGACTGCTGCTTTGGTGCAGAGGTGTTTAGCACTGGAAAACCTGTCTTAAGCTAACCTCAATGTTTTTTCCACTAGTGTGCTGAGAAAATCTTTCAACACAAGCACACACACACACTTAGAAAGTAGCTGACATAGCCAGATGAATTAGCTAAAATAGGTGTAGAAATACAGCTTCATGTTGTCCGGTAGCTGTGAGAGAAGTGGATGTGCATGTGGAGTGTTTTCATTCAGAAGATGGATGCTTTGCACTCCAACACTTAAATTCCTGCCTAAAATTAGCCAGACAGGAAAGAAAAGGATGCCATGAGTCTTAGCCGCAAACAGTAAATACAAAAACGGAAATGACATGATTACATGGTTTAGCACACAGATGAGCAAAGACAAACTCTCATTTGGCTTTAAATTGTCAAGTCTGACGAGGCAAAAGTAGAGATTCACTCTAGAACGCCTTTATTCATTTTAAAAGGCATATCCTCTTACAGAGCGATCCAAGGGCAGATTCATTTTAAAGCCACCGACCTTTGACCTTGCTCCTTGACTCCATAGATTTTGAATCTGTCAACTAATAATGTAGGTTATGTTATAAAACATGCTGTGCACGCACATATTCAACTCTATAGAGCTGACCGAAGGCTAAATTTACACAGTCAGAGAGTTCCAGTGTTTTCTTTCTGTAATCTCTAAAATCACCACGAGTGAGTCTCTAAGTATATCAGTGGTCAGCACTGAGCAATGCAAGTTATTTTCACTCAGAAAATTATAGCTCTAATGTTTCAAGTGGGTCCAGTGCAGCCGCTCAAGTGTCCATGTCGAATGTTTTCACCTTTTAATCTATAGGTTTAAAAAGGGACGCTACTCATTATGTGCTGCACTGATTCATTAGAGCATGTGTGGCCTCACTGACCAAAGTAACTTAATGAACAGGTTTGCATGATTTCTTACAAAACCGTTTATGCAGAGCAATTCGTATGATATTATAGAAAATATGTAAACAAGTTCAATATTGTAAAGTGGTTAGATTTAGGCACCAAAACACTTGAGCTAACACTGGATAAAGAAAAAGGAAAGAGTTTGGCTTAAAAAACACTACTGCACTTCTAAACATGAAGTCTATAACTAAACCATTTCAAATGAAGGACTGGGCTCGGGCCACCAAAGATACCCAAACCCCCACCAAAGCTCCAGCTCCGCCTCTTCCGATTTTTCAAAGTTTAGAGAGTATAAGGTTTTAGAACATGATGATGGAAGTGTTTTAGTTGATAAAAAGAATTCAACGATCCCTCCAAAATACAACAGCAGGACACCAACATCTTGGGGAACAGGATAGAAAAATCAATGCTGTCGTTTGGCTCAAAAAACATTTTGGAGATTTTTGCAGGTACTATATTTTCAGATTAGATGGAGAGCAGTTCTGGAAACTGCTGAGAAATCTTATTGTCAATAAACCTAGGAAAGCCACAAGACCTCTGAATGCCCTAGGTCTCTAGTTTGTGGTCTTAAAGTTTCATGAGGCTATTTTGTACTGCATGAGAAAACACTAAGGGTTTTGCCCTGAATTGCAGGGGGTTGGCATAACGTGGCCATGTCTGTAAAGGGCAGACTTGAGGGTACCTACAGAACTCATATCTTGAAGTCAGAGGTAAAAAAAGCCCACGTTTTGTTTTCCTTGCTGAAAATTTGCCTTAACTCAGAGAACTATTAAGCCCCTCTTGACAATATATCATGATATGATTTGTGCTGAAGGATTCCTAAGGTTTTCTAGTTACCAGATACAGTTTAATCACTATAGCCTTGAACAGAGATACCCCGTTAGAAATGCCATTGCCTCCAACAGGACTATGAACTCTGCATGAGAAGAGCCTGATTTAAGCATACGATCACACAATTGACCTTACATGACCACAGTGACAAAGAAACTCTACTATCAAAGCTCTCTAACATCTGCAGTGTGTTTGAAAAATTCAGGAGCCATAATGATGACAGGTAACATGAGAATTAATAAAAATGTAAAATGTATCAGACTGGCTTCTGCAAAAGAAAATGGTTGTTCGTTGTAATGCTCAAGCCTCTGCTGACACTATGAACCTGTCTGAGACATTCAGACATTCAAAGGCAGCTTTGACATTGCTTCACTTTTAACTTACAGCCGTTTACCTAAATTATAGCTTTAGGGCCACGAGTGCAGGGAGTAGCTCAGCTATCTAGCATGCTATAAGTCTCAGGGCAGTGACAACACTCTTTAAATAAAGAGTGACGCACATCCATTCATTCACAGAATGGTAATTTTTGGGAGACTCGACTTTAAAACAATAAGTATCTTTTCTGGGATCTTCAATTATCACTCTAAAAAACTTTAAGACAGAAGAAAAACACTCCTTTAATTTTGCTGCTAAACAAACTAAAGACAGACACAAAGGGACAAAGTATATGACTGGAATTTAAAAATAAATCATGTGAAAAGGAGATAAAAAAATAAAAAAACGCTTGCTGAATTACTAACAAGTATGCAAGTGCTGACAGTTAAATTAGCTGCTTGGATTTTCCTATTAGGCATGGTCTGAAGCAGAAAAACAAGCCATGTCAACAGAGCTCTCCTTATAATGAACGCCGCAAAGGTTAAAAGCCACTCAGACAGGATGATTTTTATAGCAGTGATTTACGAAAATAACAGGGTTTGATTGTAGATGTCTGACAGATACGTGATCTATTAGGGATGTTGGAGTGTCTCACTGAGATATTTTTGGCCACAGATAATATTTAGGGCTGACAGTCAGGACACAGACAAATTGTTGGGCTGATATGAGGTTTAATGAGAAGTTCCTCTGAACAGATTGATTACAAACTGATGACAGGGTCCTGATTTGCTGTCTTACCTAATCAACAATGTGAAAATGTATCTCCCCATGAGGGATGGGTGAAGAGGTTCTATTCAAATCCATCTTGTCAGATGTAAAATTAATGCAGAGGAGCAGATAAAAGTTATTTTCAACACTGATGACATTTGTCTTGATAGCTTTGAGACTTCATTTGTGCAAATGAACAAGTGAGCTTGTGTGGATGGGACATTCTTCTGTGTTGCAGCCACAAAAGCCTTACCTCATACAGCTGTAAAGGGCTGGGCCACCCTATAAACATCTTTTCTCACTTGCCTCTTGTGGTTTCCAGACTTGTATATAGGTTTTATTGACCCAGTTTCTTTTACAACACTCAAATGCAATGGAGGTTATAGAACGTTTGTGTATATTGAAATTTGTATTTTGACATATCTAAGTGTTTACAACCATACTAGCAGCTCTGTAAGGCAAAGGAACATAATGAGATAATTGTTAATGTCAGCATGTTAATCTGCTTATCACATGGATATGTAAAGAGAACTAGATACAGCATAGGAAGCGGGGACCCTGTTCGTTCCAATGAAAGTTGTTCAGTGGTGCACGATGCCAAAAAGTTTGATTTTCATGTGTAATTTACCCAGATCCCATAGAGCAAGCACACTGGAGACTTCCACCGGATGAGCCAGCTAACTTCCAGTTTTTGCTCTAGTGACTTGAAATGGAATAAAATTATTTTATTGTGCAGCTGTAGATCAGATTTGGTCTGTGAAATTAGTAATTTTACAGTGATTTGAGTTGGTATTTAGCACCAAAAGCAAAGTAGAGTTGGTTATGACAGGAGTAGCATTGGTTTTGCAGGTATTTAGTCATAAAGCAAAAAAGTTAAAGTTTGACCTGACTTTGATGGACTCATTTGCAAATGCGTATTAGGATACATCCACACACTCAAAATTAACATTGTCAATACTCTTCTCCCATTCAAATGTTTACTTTATTAACACAATTTTAAAAAGCCAGCTGAAACAATACTTAAATACTAATGAAAAACTTAAAGCAGTGGGCTTGGACCCCAGGGGTAGGCAGACTAAGGATAGTACTCCCTCTTCCTGATCTGGGGTGTAACACTACAAAAGAAAAATTATAAAAATGCACTAAAAGTGCCCCAGCGTCTACTTGCATGCACAGGAATAAGGTGTTCACCACGGTGCCTAGGCTCCACCTGAGGACTCCCAGGCCACACTGCAAATCAAAAGAAACAAAGAAGAAATGAACCAAAACAACCCAATTGATAAACAAATCTAGAAACAAGCAAAGCAAATGGTAATTAAGCTAAACTTGGACCAAACCTAACCACTTAACAAAACAAAGTGTGAATAAGGCCAAACTGATAAAGCTGGTCCAAAAAGAAAGCAAAACCTAATAAAGAAACAAACAGAACTAAACAAATCAAAACACCAAACAGAACAGCAGCAGGGAGCCTAAAAAGAAACATAAGAGGCACAAGTTAGCAGGTAAAACACAACTTAAATCAACTAAGGAAATGGGGAACTACTCACCACCAGGTAACAGCAAGAGCCCGAGGGAGCCATTTTGAAGCAGTTTATACTACCCTGGACAGGGGGAGGAGCTAAGGGGAGTTTCCTACTGGGGTTGCGTTCAAGACCAACTGTGGTTCACTACACAAGGGACATTATTAACAAACACAGACTGAAATTCCTCCAACTGGAATTGGATAGACCTACAACCAATCAAAGCAACAAAACTTGGCCTAAAAAGAATAAGAGCAAATCTGGCATAACCCTTAGCAATGCATGTAAGCTTGGGTGGTACTTCTGTTTTCAGAAGGCAAGGTCCATTATCAGGTAAAACATGATGGCCTGGTCACAAACTATCTCAAAGAGGATAGCTGAACTGTATCCTAAAATGTGTTTCTGAAAAACAATTGGTAATTAGACCAATTAATCCATTCTTGATTTGTATATGATCAGCACTTCCTGGTTACACTGGTCCAAACCAATGCATTACCAACACAACCAACGCCTGACAAAATTGATTTTCATGATATGTCATAATTTCGTTATTCTTAGTGTTTTTTATATTGTGAGAATCATACTGCTAAGCTCTCTAACATATGAGTGCCCATACCAAATTTCATGGCAATCCATCCAATGGTTGTTGAGATATTTCAGTCTGGACCAACACAGAAAACCCACCAGTTGACATTGCCATCATAATACTCATGCTGCTAACAAGTCTTAAGATTAAAGCAACCTGAACTCACCACCTCCAAGTAACAAAATATGTTTGTTGTTTTTTGGTAATTTAGATGAACCGAGCCTTTAAGAACGTCAATCTCAAATCTAATGTTTACATTTAATAAACTAAACAGGATCCCGATCCGCATTCTTTAACTGTGAAACTGACATCTTGACACAAATAGAAAACACCCCTCCTGCCAATAAAAACTTAACCTGATGGTGTTGCCTTTCTCACTGTCATCACTGGGACTGAAATATGTGTGTGTGGAAATATAAAACTGTGACTGCTGCTTGGGCCTGCGGGGTGCCTCCTGCTCTTGTAGAGCCACACTCCACTCCCCAGACATCAGACAGGAGAGATGGACCGCAATTTGTCTGCGCCGGTGCTCTTCAGGTCACATATCAGTCTGAAAACTGTGTTTCAATGAGATCACCATTTCCTAAAGAAGTCCAACAATTCACACCTTTACCACCTGACCCCTCATAAAGTTTCCGAATGGCTTCTTGTCATAAAACAATAACACATGATTGGATTTCCAACAGGAAGGTTTGCAGTTAAAGTGTTTGAACAGTTCTTTGCCTACCCTGTGCTCCCACAAGATCATCAGATCCTGATTTATAGCGTGTCTAACTGAACTATTGTCCTCTCTCCTCAGATGTCTTGTGTCCGAACATGAAGGTTCACCCTGATCGGTTTAAGCCAAACAGCACCAGTTATGGTCTTGAAGAGGTTCCAGGTATGTGCAAACTGTTGCTTTTCTAACGGCGACACACAACATTGGCATACGTGTCAACCACAAAGTCAGCTCTTTGTTTTCCAAAGCATTTCTTACACTCCCACATTCAGCTTTTTTACATGCATTGAAACTTTTTACATGCAAAGATTTTGACTTTTTTCTCTATTTCTGTTGGATTGGAAACAAAATTGCTTTTATTCATGACTTAGAAAGTGCTACTTTTCTACAACAATTTAGTGCCTTGTTTTACACTGCCAATACAATATGCTTGCAACAGAATGCTGTCCGACTTGAATTCATCCATATTTTCACACGTCATCGCAAGTAACATTTTGAAAACCAAACTGATGTGTTTGAAATTCATTTTATTTCAGCCAGCCAGATTTATTTCACTGCCATTCATATCCATATGATATGCCTGAGCTGGGTAATCAATTGTGCTAAATATGGGGCTAAAGGGTTTTTTTTCACAAAGTTGGTCCCATTTTTTCGCTTTCCAAGAAAGCTCAATACAGAAATATCTTGTTATATACCCAAAAAAATTGTCCTCCTGGTGCCCATCTTAATGATAAGCTAAGCTGACAGGCTGTTGGTGATATCTTCATATGTACTAATACACTGTATAAAAGAAGTGGACATAGTTATTGCTAACAAAGTTAACTTCCAGATTTTGAGATGTAGAACCAAAAAGTTGAAATGAACACAGTGCCATGGATACATTTTATCACACCTCTATCCCAATTCACAAGGTAGCCCCATCCTAATAAATACCCTGTTTTGTCATTTATTTTACTCACAATGGGACCATAATTTATAAAATGAACATCATGCTGCATTGTAGAAAACTTCAGACTAGCGATTGAGAGCTTAAACTCTTCAGGAAGATGTTTAATAAGCTAATAAATCAAGTGAGAAGTAGGGTAGTTTTCTCATAGACTCCTATACAATTTGACTGATTTTTGCAGCCACTGGGATAGCCCCCTGCTGTTCATTAGAAAGAATGGCCCTTCAGACCCCAGAGGCTGTGTCCACTTCTTTTATACAGTCTACATGTTAACAATTCAGACATGATCTCGTCCTCTAAAAGTGCATAAACAGACTTCCCAGGACGTCAAATTTGCAAACATCCTATGTTTCTATAAATGCAGCTGTGGTTTTCAAGTTCAGTGGTTGAACTAGTTGTGTAGTGCATTACTAAACCTCCATCATTAGATGTTTTTGTCTCATATGTCACAAACTGCTGTGTTAAAGGTTTCTCAGAACTCATGAGTAGCGTTTTACCAGAAAGGTTGGATGTTGTTATAACAGTGTCTTTTGGGGGATCTGAGTTCCTGTCTGCTTCTCCCACCCACATCCATCACATTGAGAGAAAAAACAGATGCACTGGCTTCACTGTTTGAACTCCTGCAATGTTGAACTTCATGGAAAAGAGAGATGTCAGAGCAGTGAAAGCTGTGCTTTAGAAAGTCTGACTCTAAACAAATTTGGCTCGAACAGACACTTGATAATCTGTGTAAACTGGGTTTCTCATTGCGAATTACTGGACTCTTCCCACACTGGTAGTCTCTGTTTCTCAAGAAATGCAGTCTTGTCAGGCTATGACAGGTACCAAACAGCCTTTATGGGTCACTAGAACTCACTGAAATCCAAAACCAATGACATCTTGAAACATTATTATTCCGAAATGGAAGTGGGACTTTCAATTAGAAATACATTTAAAATATGATCATCTGGATTGTGGGGGCCCTTGTCCTATCCCAGCATGTTCTGGATGTGCCACAGAGTACACACCAAACAAGTCACCTGTCTATCAGCACTGAAAACTAAAAAAAAAAGGCACAATCACTCCTGTGGCCAATTTACTGCTTCTTATTTATTTAACCTGCTTTGGGCTGAAGGAGGAAACACGAGCACCCGGAGGAACTCCATGCAGACAAAATGAAACACAGACTGCACATTCAGTCAGAACTTTTTGCTATAAGGCAAGTGCCAAACACTGACCCAAAATAATACAAAACTAAAGTATAATTTGGCAAGAGAATGAAATGCCTTTCTATTGTTGCATCAAAATGTTGTATTGTTAGACGTAAATTCTAATGAATTATTGGATCTTTAAAAGTTAGTAAAATGTGGTAGAGTGGTAAAAAGTATTATGGAGCATATATTGAAAATACTCAACATCAAAACTATATGGAGTAAATGTACTTAGGCCACTGATCGGTCAGAAAGAACAGTCACTAGCACAACACAGAACATCCTGCACAAACCCATCATTTTTAAATATCCAACATATAACATCTGCGTTTTTTTTTAATTCATGGCAAGCCAAAAATAATGAAAATAGCCCAGAATTGGCAGTGCAAAAAGAACAAGGATAACCCAAAATTGCAGCCATGCCATGGTTTATTAAAAGTGCAGAAATTCCTCTACAGGAAGTCCCTGGCTGCTGACCCCGAATCACTGACCAATCAGAGCAGGGCTTTTTTGTCAGGGGGCTTAAAGACACAGGGCATTTTAGAAAAAGAGTGAATATGGGTGTATTCAGACAGATAGGCTACTATGAGATAGAGTAATGTGTTTTTTTTTTAAAGTAAAGCATCAATACATGTTACAGGCAACTAGAAACCCCCAAAAAACAAGTATGGACCTTAAACTCAACATGATATGTCCCTTTTATTAACAGCCAATCAGGGCTGGCTTGGCAGCACAGAGTAGAGTATTAGCATGTGCTTCTGATCAGAGCTGACAGGATCATTTCCCTGTCAAGACATATTATCAGATAATCACCATTGCCCAAGTGCTAATTATGCTAATTATGGCTTTTCCTCAATACCGCTCAGGAATTAGAATAAACTTCAGATAAATCACTGAACCCACTGATGTTTTCTTACACAGATGTACCACTTTGTCCCGAATCCTTTTGGGCTGTGTTTTGTTTGTCTTTCCAATCCAAGTCTTGTTTCACTGGAAAATAACATGAGAAAATCCATTCTTATAACCAAATGGAATACACTATAAATATACAGTGCACTGATTTATATTTCTTTTACAGTTAGCTACCAGCACCACAAATTAAATGTTGCTCCCGACGAGCTTCTTGTCACTACAATCATTTTAAATCCTTAGTGACTGTCATGGTATAACTCATAGATTTCTATACTGCAGTGTTTACCACACAGCAAGTCCTCCGAACCATACGACCACAAATGTCACTTGTTTTTACCTTCAAATTAGCGCCTATACTATTGGCAGGAGATCAACACGTCCTCATACTTATACTTACATACATAGCATTTGCAGTATGAAATATAGGCCTATCATTTACATTGTGATCAGGTCTCAGTTGTTGGTTAGGTTTAGGCAATGAAACTACGACAACGTCAGGTTAGGGAAAAAGATGACGTGGTTAAGCATTAGAAAAAAAACTAAAAAAGTAAAACACACGAATGTAACATGAACATAACATGACGTAGTTATGCACAGGCTGCGCATGGAAGTTATGTCATCACACAGGGCTCCAACAGTCTTGCAAGGTTTAAAATCTTAGGTTTGTTGTTGCCTTTTGCTGCCTTTAATGCATTTGTTGCAGTACATAGTTTGGCATCATAAAAGATTGTTAATTAGTAAAATAAATGGGGAGGACACAGTCTGCTCAAAGCACATAAAGAGACCAAATCAGGTCCCAAGCGAAAATTGTAGTTTTCCTCTCCTTTTTTTTTAGGATTATTGGTTTTCTCTATCTACAGTATAGAACAGACAGTTGTGTCATAAACAGATGTGAGAACCAAAACCTGCATCTTGCCCCAAACCACTGTTATCAAACTGCGGCCTGAGGTCTGAAGCTCCCTGACATGACAAAGATGTCCGGGGTTTTCCCAAAATGCAATAAGTCTGTAACTGTGGCCTATCTTTAAGACATACATTGTCAAACCTATTTGAGTAAAGTGCTTTTTCAGGTTGTGGGTAAGAACATAGAGATTTTCTGTACACACAGAGAAGCAGTAGACAAACAGTATTTATCGTCACTACAGCAGCAGCTCCCGTAGGCTCCCACTTATAATTACCCAACGAATGTTCTCTAGCGCTGGTTCACGGAGCGTAATTCTCCGTGAGAAATGTCAAGACTATTTGCCACTGATCATGATTTGACAGCCAAGAGACCTGTGGTTGGAGTCAGACTTGTATTTATCATGGGCTGTCTAGTCTGACCCCTCAGGGTTCTGAGCGCACACAAGAGGCTGCAGAGTCTTTGTGGCTCTGCGCTCACTATCTACTGCACAACTGTTGCCATCTGCTCTGATCAAAAGAATGCTGTGTGTATGCCTTTTCCCAGTCAGTGAACTCATCTGGCTTTTCCCGCAGATCACCCCATTGGTCGTTTTTGGCTGTCCAAAATAACTTTTCGGGGTTGATTATACACTATCCACTGCCAGTCCAAATTACAGCTCTGTGCTGAGATGGTCCCCAAACAGCCGCAGAAACGGCGTGGTGAGCGAATGTGCACGATGCAAGCGTGGTGACAAAGAAACTCAATGCCAGCAAAACTCACAGCTGCACGGCTTCCTCAAGCAAAGCCTTCAGCGAGAATGATGAGCAGCACAACATCAGCAATGCTCAAGTAGTTTTCCCTTTTAAATTGCTAAATTATTAGCACTGGTCATTGTGGAATGGCCAGACTCCTGCTGTCATTCAAATAGAAGCCCAGAGCTTTCATTCACCTATTTTTCCAGTGAGCTGCATGTCTTCTGCTCTAGATGTTGTGTTATTGCAAGTACGAGTTTGTCTTTTTGTTTTAAACATGAGGACACTTGGAATTCCTAAAAAAAAGACACATTATTACTCTCAGATATGCTATGGCTTTTGTCCTGCCAACAAGCAAACATGTGGTAATGCTATAAAAACTATTGAAGGCTGCCAATAACACATAAAAGAACATGAAATAAATATAATTTTTGTAACTTTTATTTAAGGCGAGGCTCTCCAGGCAAAACGTTTTTTCATGCACTGGTCAATTTTTAGATTTTGGGCCTTTTTTAGCCTCCGATGCTTGTCTTCTTTCAGACTAGTGGGAAAAAAAACATCAAAAATACTCATTCAGCAATTTTCATTTTTGCAAAAGCTCTGTTTTCAGTGACCTTAAATGCTGCTTAAGTGTGTACGAGAGGCCAAAACACACAAAAAAGCTATGTTTTTTAAAAACACCCTTAAAAGTCTGAATCACTTCTGCAGCAATTACACGCACCAAACTTTCCACTTTTTTTCCTATTTATATTCTGAAGGTTTCTGCTGAGAGATTTACTTATCATTCCTAGCCTGATTTTATTTTAAATCCTAAAAAAAAAATTATTTTGTTTTGTTGACAGCATTTTCTGATTTATGCAATGATAAAAAAATATATATAATGTAGAACCTGGCTTTTATCCAAAGTTAAGATTTCTGTTCTGACAGATGCTAATTAAAACACATTGAATAAGATAAATCCTCATTTGCATATGCAAACATAACATTACAGTAAACTTTCATAAAAAATAACTGTCAATGTAAGTAATATACTGGGGAGTTTATTGTCAATAAGCAACATTTTGCCTGTAATGCCTACCACTTAAAAAGTAGCAACATGCAAAGTTCAACATTAATCTTTATTCTACTTCCAAACAAACTGGTGATGTATTTAATCCAAAGCAGAGACAGCACCATCTACTGAGCAGTGGAGGTAACTGTTAAAGATGCAAATGGTGTTAAAAATGAATGGAGGTCTATGAGAAATAGACCGTTGTCCCTAACAGTGCATGTGAGACACTTTAGTGACAGACGCTGAAGCTGTGTCAGATGACTGATCCCCAGTTATTCAGTCTGTTATGGTGCCTCTTGTTTTTAATGTTATTTTTTACTCTGTTGCTAATGGCACGGGGGCAGCCTGTGTGTCTTACCACCTGTTTCCAGGCTATTTCTAATGACCTCCACTAAGCCTTCACCAGACTCTCACATTACCACCCTAATGTTCCGCTTTCCTCTTTGAAAGATTAGTGCGCTGGTGTTAATATCCCCACCGGAAACCTCACATCTCATAGATTTTGCTGCATTACTAATGCCATGCAGGAATATGTTGATGCTTTCCTCGTCCAGTTGGCTGACTAATGGCACAGCCTGCTTTCAGAAGAGCTCAATGCACACAACATAACCAGCAGCTTTCAGTGAGATCTGCTGGACACACTGGCAGCATTAGTGCTCTCATCCTGCTGGCATCGCCATAGCTACAGTGCTTGTTTGTTGTACAAGGGAGTGTCCTTTTCTAAACCACCTAAATATGACCTGTGGTTACACCACTTCAAACCACGAGCTGCAGGGCAACGTACACACACGTGCACACACTCTCAGGCTCACACGCGGCCCTTTACGGCGATGGCAACTCGTTTTTTCCTCTCGCAGTAAATCAAACAGATGTTGAGTGGCCAACAAATGGCTCTATTTTCCAGTTATTCAGTGATTTTAATCTTTCTCCAAAAAAGCCACAAACACAGTGGCTGCAGGGTGTGGTGGGACTGACCCAATTAAACCTCAGTGTACTCGAAGAAATCTGACAAAGCCATAAGTCAGCCTCAAGACTTAAGAGCCCCGTGTGCTTATTTATGTGTGTGAGAGACTGTCTTGAGTCCAACTAGGCTATTTTACTGTGTTGCTGCAGGGTTCGACCTGATGGAGTACTTCAATGTGAGAGATATTCTGGGAAGCAGAGTTGATGAAGGCCAAAGCCCTTACGTCCGTCTTGGTACCATGCCCATTGTACAGCAAACAGAGTAAGTGACCAGCCTGTTATACTGCAA
>CAFUXE010000036.1:249671-262577 GCA_903364295.1 Serranus cabrilla | reverse complement strand
TTTTTTTTTTTTTGTAATGCAGTCAGACCACACTTGGTTTTCATCTTGTAGTTGTTGCTGCTGGAAACCTTGCTGGTTTGATAAAACTGCATTAAATCAAACTTTAATGCAGAGCATCCCTGTTGCTTTTCTATTTCTTACCTTCTGCATGAGCATCTGTCTTCACTTTCTCCCAGAGAAGGCTGCAATTTGTTGTCGTAAACTTTTTCGAAAAGCTGATGCAAAAACATGACGTAAGTCCGACCCGAAGCTGTGGTTAAAAATGGCTATGTCGGTCATCGAGTCACATGGGGGGAAAGTGAATTCATCCGGCTTTGATTGCTTCTAATTGCATCTTTAGCCGACAAGAACAGAGCAATTCCCCATGTATCAGTGTTATTATAGATAATGTCTTCTTCGTTTTAGGATGCACCACAACAGGGTCTCCTAATCTCTGTGATGAAAGAAATGACGTGCGTTAAAATGATATAAGCTCCTAAAATAATTAAAGGGCAACCATCTATGACTTGTAAAGTGGTTTATGAAGCAGAGGGAAGTCTTGCGGTGGGCAAGACCTCGCCGTACTGTGTAATTTAATGGCCATTACTTTTCGCTCCAGTTAAGCTTTCGATTTCCAAGGGATTCCTTGGCATAGCATATGACATTAAACCAAAAGTGCAACACTGTGAAGACAATGGGAAGTCATTCTTCCTTGAATCTTTGGTTGGATTTGCGACCAGACCGAAGTGGGTCTCGGTGAAGCAGATGACAGCTGTTAGCATATTCTGGCTCCCAAACATTTACTCAAAAGTTTCTATGTGTTTTTGTGTGTCTTCACTTGTGTAACTCTGTGTTTTCGTCATGTTAATTCCTGTCTTTTGTCCAAATGTCTGTATTATTGTTCGATTAATTATGTCCATTAATTCATTGCTAACATTTGTTCTGTATTAAAGCAACATTACGTATATTTTGTATTTTATGCAATTTAGCAATTTAATGAACAGTTGTATATGTCAACTACAAGTTGAAAGTTAGCCAAACAATAGAAGTCATCTCAGTGTATGTAACCTTTTAATTCAGGAAGCTCTTGCCAACAACTAAAAGCTTGTCTGGCAGCCTCTTGCTCGGTCACTTCTTCTCCTGTGCTAGTGGTTTAAACACCAACAATGCCCTAGTCCCAGCTAGCTGAGCTAACTAGCTGGCAGCAGCTACAGTCAGTGGATATTTGGCAACAAGTTTTTTGTCAATCCTAAACTCCGTAAATCACCAAAACTCAAGGCAGAGTAGTTGGAAGACATTAGAGGGAAAACCAGAAAATATTGTCTCCATAAAATATGGTTCAGTTCACTGGTAGACTCAGGCTGTCAGAGAGACTGGCACAAAAAATAACAAGAGCTCCAGCTGCATGTGGTTGGGCACCAGCACATAGAGAGTGTTCTACTATGTAGGGCAGTCAAAATTACACTGTATCATATTTTTTCAATTTTCAGGCTGCCGTAGGGGGCATATCAACCTGTTGGCTTGACTGGAAGGGCAGTGTATCACATTTCCCATTTAAGGGCCCCCATCTGTACACTGCTTCTTATTTTCTCTCCTTGAAAGGCACCCTTGAGGTCATTTTATTAAGTTTTCTCCACAAGAAGGACACCAGAGGGCATTTTATCATGTTTTATCTACTGTAGGGGCATCCAATATATTTTTTAAACATGGGGGCAACAAGAGGGGTGGTCGACTCTCTGCTCCCTCCCTGAGTCCACCAGTGATTCTGACTAAAATCAGTGGCATAGCTGGTGGTGTGTTATTGCCCTAAAATCACCTCTTGCGGCAGTTTGTTCCTGCACACAGTCGTGATGACAGAGGCACCATTTGCCCTAATACAAGTCAGTGAAGCATCAAAACGACATCAAAGCTGTCGATTTAAGGTTGCATAATGTTGCTTTAATCCTCCATGTACTAAACCATGTTCTGTGACACTACCAGGTTGATATTCTGACAGCACGCCATCGTCGCCTGAATTACCAGCCCTCCTGCATGCTTATGTATTAGAGAACAGTCAAATAAATAATTGCCTTCTGTTTACAGGGTGATAGAGGCACAATAGGGTTGTCAGGTGCTCCTGGACAAAAAGGAGAGAAGGTGTGGCACTTGTGAACCAGGCCATGTGGCGGATTTATTTAATATGTTGAATCTTATAGTTAGAGATGATATACTGGTATTAATCATGTATTTCCAATTATCTGACAGGGACTTGGTGGTGTGCCAGGTATTGACGGATTACCTGGAGACAAAGGAGACAAAGTAGGAATTCAATTTTTTCATATTTCAGTCAGATTTTACGCAAATGTGTATGCTTTCATCTGTATGGTTTTCTGTAAATAGGGTGGAGCAGGGCGAGCTGGTGATCCAGGGCAGCCAGGTCCATCTGGACCAAAGGTATTTGACTGTAGTCTTCCCATTTGTTAATTCATTCATGAGTCAGTGCACATGCATTTGGCTCAATATAATGTTGATGCGGGAAAAAAAGGATATCTTTAGTCATTCTGTTTTGGCACTGATCTCAGAGACACACTTGTTCTGTTAAGTGGGCGTACATACGTTTTTCTGGACAATTACCTCTCAGCCTGTTATCGATTTCCTGTGAAAAAAAGGGGGCAGTTTGGTTGACTTTCCCTTGGATGAAGCAGCAGCTGCTGAAGGAGCCAGGAGAGGGAGGGGATAGAGGGTGCTGGCTCAGGTTTGGCCAATGGACTGTGACGGGCTGCTCGACCTAGGACGGGAGAGAATGACCATTCCCTTTTGATACAATGCAGCGAATGCACAATTAGTGAATTGCTACTCTCATGGCAGAGGGTAGAGACTGTTGGTAATCTCACAGATTTTGGAATTGGTACTGGCCTTCTTCTAGGTCAGGGGTCTCAAAGTGATCCAGTAAAGGGCCGCTGTGGCTGCAGGTTTTTGTTCCAACCAACCCTGTATTAAATGATGATATGATTAGCTGCTACCAGATGCCAAAAAGTTACCATACATAAAAAGTTATAAATAGTTATTGCACATGGAAGACAATAGGGAGACTATAATCAATATATAAAATATATGTATATTTTATATATCCATTATTTAAGCACTTTGAGGTGAAGCTAACAGATATCTATTTAGATATGAATACTTTCCTGAAAACATCTAACAGCTACGATAGAAAAAAGAGCATTGATTAAAAGTAGAGTAAAAAAATGAAGAGTTGCTTGCAAATATAATCATGGAGAGCATTGCTTTTTTTCTCTGCGTTAGAGAAGAATAAAAGTGGGGTCAGAGGTCAAAGTTCAAGTGTCTCCTGTGGGCTGGGGGGTCTCGTCACTGACAACTGCTGTTTCTTTTGGGGGGTTTCAGGTTTCTTAGTTGGTCATTACATTTCTTACATTGAATCACTTCTGACTCAGCAGTCCTCCAGTTGGCCTAGTGGTATTTGCAGTATTTGCTGAGTAACACTTTTGAAAAGTCAATAACTCCCACTAATAAAAAATGTTGTTCAATTTATATGACATAGGGAATTCAAGGAGATGAAGGAAGTCCTGGTGCACCGGGACCAAAAGGTGTCACTGTGAGTATAATCGCATGTTCTATAGATAGATGAGGATTAAAAATAATGTTAATTTTTGAAATGATATAATGAGGTTGCTGTGTCTTGTTGTAGGGTGAATCAGGAATTAAAGGTGAAAAAGGAACTCCAGGCCCCAGCGTAAGTAATACTGCAACACTTCCTTGATATAAGGAATGAAATGTGACTTATAGGGGTTAAGAATCTTGCTCATTGGCACTTTAACAAAATAGTTAATGAGGTACAAGAAAGAGTTTCATATTTTCTTTCCCTCGTTATGTTTTCCCAGCATGCCCAAGGATTTGAACCATGTATGTTAGACTGAACCTGTACAAAGTTGAGTTCACACTGCAAATCCTGACGACAGGGTTAACTCCTGAGTGAGGCCTTTCTTCTCAGAGGAACTGAGAACTGAGGGGCGTAATGGTGCAAACAGATGTGGCTTCCTTGATTCACTCTCCACACTTCCTGTCTGGGATCCTGTGGGGGCGTTTGGCTATAATGCAGCTCATTCAGGCCTCCTGAAGCTTTGTTGATGTCTGAAGTTTCCTCTGAGCTGCTAACATCTTCCTTCTTTCGCCAACACAATAATGTTAGAATGCAATTCAGACTACTAATAAATCATTGAAAGTTAATTTCCCAACATTAAAATAGTTTCCAAGTGAAGTCAAGCTGTCACAATGTTTTTGGACCATGACTTCATTGATACTTCAAGTAACAGATTAAGCAGAAAGATATGAGAAACAGTTGTAACAACTGCTTTTGTTTCATGCTGAGATCTTCAATTTGAATTTAAATGAATTTAACAAGGGGTCTGTATCAGGCAGTAAACACGGAATCGGTACATTGATGACTTTGCCATATGGCATGAGGATGTGCAGCAGGTTGTAGCCATACTGAAGCTCTATTACAACATGCTGATGCCAGGTTTAGAACTGTCTGTCAGTCAGTCAGTGAGCAATTTCCTGTAGGTGAAAACTGGAAAAGTACTTGCCTTGGTAAAGCCATAAAGGAAATATGTGGTTTTAAGGGGGCTCCCGGGGTTGAATTAAGGCAATGTTTGCTGACTGAAAAAAAAGGTAAGGGATATGTTTTGGGTTACACAGCACTGTCCAGTGCCTTATAATCTGCTTTCTATTAGCTACACTAGTGATGTGGTTGTAGACATGGTAATGCAGGCTGGTCAGCCAACACTTGGAGGAGATTGTGCCTAGTTTTATTCCCATTCAAGTTAGCATATCGCTAAACCAGAAGTTAGCCAGCAGTTGGACATAAAACCTCTGGGCATTTAATGCAGGAGGAGAATTTTCTCATCTTTTTGTGGTTGTTTGGTGCAGATTCATCATCTGCTTTACAGCACAGAAGTTTCCCAGTTTGAGCATTAGATATCATGCCTTTGTACAGTATTCAATTGAATGTAGGTCACACAGGATTTGCAAACCATTGCATTCAGTTTTTTTTATTATAGTTTTTCACTGTGTCCAAACCTTTTTGGAATTGAGGTTTTAAGTTTTTTGACTTGCAGGCCTTTCACAAACTTGTTTTGTCGGTGGAGAACTATGTATTATTTATTTTTAGCCTTGCCACGTGCCCCCTTTTTATAACTCCCAGCCCCTCCTAGGGGTCCCCCCTCCTGTAAACCACTGGACTATCCTGACCTTTACCACTCGAGGTCAACGCCTAACCTCAACCATCTGCCTAACTGCTTAGCTGCTACGCAGGGCGTGTCTTACCAAGAAAAGCAGTTGGATCAGTAACATTTTGGTTTAGATTAACAAATAAAAACGTTTTCATATAGCCGTGATTATAGACACTTTGGAATCCTATCAGTGGAGTAAAAAGCTGGCTTATGTGTGTCATATAGTAAGAATTATTACTTAAATCTTATATTGTCTTCAATAGTTAACAATACTTTATGAATGTCTTCCTCTCCACTTGTTTCCCTTTTAGGGCGAGGCAGGTTTGGATGGATTGCCTGGCAAACCTGGTGTCCCTGGGAAAGATGTAAGTATTGATAATGTGTTTAAGATCCTGCAGTTACCAACAGAGATATTAATCTGTGAAAGATTTGGTGAGTCACCTTTGTTTTAATGAAGCTTTTGTCTGAAACTGATTAGGGTTTTAGAGGACTGGTTGGTGCACCCGGGGCAGGCGGAATTAAAGGCGTCAAGGTATGCCCCTCCCCCTCCTGTGCTGTATGCAAAACACCTCCGCTCACTTGATTAGACACAGTTCAAAGAGGATATTGCCATAAGCATAAAGTTATTAAGCCGCTCTGATATAAATCATCTCAAAGAGGTATCATCAGTTTCCCAAGCCTCTGTCTGCACTCTCCAGACATTCCTCAGTCTCCTCTGTGTACCATCAAAGTCGGCCCACTCGTTTGTCTGAGAAAATAAAATGCAGAGTTCATTTGTCTGTCTGTAATTACTGGCTTTGATGAGTCTTCCAGTGGTGCACACATGCTTATACCACACCCATATACATGCACAAGGATGCACGCATACACACATATGCATAAAGAATTCCCATGGTGATTTACCCACAAGTTTCACTTTCCTTTAGGCCTACAATAAGTGTACACGTGTTAGCTCATAAATTATGGTCGTTGCTGTGTCATTACCATATTGCCCTAGGTGCTTTACTCTGAAAGTCTCTTGATTCTAATGACGGGGTTTTATGTTTGTTGTGTGAATTACGTCACAGGGGGAGAGAGGCCTTCCCGGATTACCTGGGGATGTGGTGAGTCCCAAAAATAGACCAAAAGGATAAAAAAATTATAGGCTTGTTTAGTGATGGGGGGATGGACTTAAAATGTTAGAATGGCTTGTAAAAAAAGCAACAAGAAAACCTCCAATAACCAAACGTGTCATTAAAGTTCATATTGTGCATTTCATCTATAATCAGTTATGCATTTAAAGACAAACCAGCTAATCATGGACATGACTGACCTGCTGACCTTGTTCTTTAGCTGGAAACATGTTCTCCAAACAGATACAAGTATATTTCTGAATTAATGAGGTCATTAACTGTGAATTCAAGGGGAAAAAATCTGACATCTGTAGATCTTTGACATTTGTAGATAATAAGCTAGTTAATTCAGAAAAGCAGAAATATTCATTTTTTTAATTAATAAGATAATTATCTAAGTTTACACAAATCTGCAAAAGAAAAAAAAACAATTCAGAAAAACTCAGATAATTATTACATCAATTCAGAAAAGCTAGAATAATTATTGTATTGATAAAAATATCAGATAATTATCTAATACATTTTAAAAATGGGATCATTGTTTTATTAATTTAAAAAAATTACCCTGAAAACTATATGACATTTATGGTAGTAAACTGAATTGTATTGGGTTTTGGACTTTTGATCTTGTGGAAACATTTTATTATTTTCTGACACTATATAAAAAATATAACCAACTTATTTGAGAATGAAACTACTTGTTAATTGCTGCCCCATAAAGAACTGAAGAATACATTCAATAGGTTTATTTTCTTCAGGAGGAATAGTTTGATTGTTCTTTTTAACACAAAGCCATGTGGTTATTATTATGTCAAATGTGCTATGAAACCTCAAAGATACCATTCTTGTGATATAATGGCTGCTCAGTTGAAACATCCATCATTTATTCAAAGTAATTAGCCCGGGTAGCACAGTAAATCTGACAATGATTGAAAATAATATGCCATTATTTATTCACATTTTTTATATTTCATTTCAGTTTCAGAAAGATGGTTTACAGGGCGACAAGGTGAGCGATCGTTCAACAGTTAAATAGTTTATCATGTTCAATAACATGACAGTAAAGATTTAAAAACTATATCATAAGCAGTTTCCATTGCACACACTATATACTAAATGCTTTTGTATTTGACCTGTTTTAGGGAGAAGCTGGAATTGCTGGGCCTCCAGGGCCCGAGGGCCCCCCAGGGCCTCAGGTAAGAATCATGATTTATGACTTCCTCTTTACTGCTGTTTATAGCTTTTGGTATTTTGTTGTTGTGAAAAGCCACCTGTTCCGATATAGTGCTGAGCACCTCATGATAGCACCAGTTGTGCTGTATATGAACTGTCGTTGAACATTTTCCTCCTCAGGGTCCTCCGGGCCTGCAGGGTTTACCTGGGGAACCTGGAGAGTTCGGCCAGAGGGTAAGAATCTCATTTTGATGGAAAACTATTTTC
This sequence comes from Serranus cabrilla, assembly GCA_903364295.1. NCBI lineage: Eukaryota > Metazoa > Chordata > Actinopteri > Perciformes > Serranidae > Serranus > Serranus cabrilla. The sequence goes on along the minus strand of CAFUXE010000036.1, from coordinate 254,812 downwards.
TTCCTCCACATTTCTTCATCCTTTCAGTACTTAGTTTGTGTTGTGTGGCAGGATGTGCTCAACAAACTACAGAGTTGCTACACCTGCTCACATGTAGTATTCATTACATATATTAATGTTTCTCAGAAGCAGAGATGTTCTTGGTGGAGAACAAATCTTATTGTTTAAATCATTTGGAAAAGGGAGTCAATGGAAACTACCGTTCTTTCTTTTTATGCATTCCCGATTTAGGCTAATCTGGCAAATTTGTACTTAAACAGAATCATAACTTGAACCATGAACTTATAAGTGTCCATGGTAAAACTGCATCAGTGACTTTCCTTGATGTGACCTCAGCCTCTGAGGCATTATTTCTCCCTCTGCATACAAATCACACCCAGTTTAACACCAACCATGGTCCTATCTGATATTCCCCTCATATGGCCTGAACCTGAACACACCATAAACTATGCTATGTGTTGAGCTGTCTTGAGGTTAGGGGTTAGGATGTGGTTTTCTGCACTCCCTTAAGAAATATCTCATTTCTGAAAGAGTAACATTAGAGAAAAGCAAACAGAAGGTTGTAATATGTGTTTAAATGACACTTACAGGATGTCAAACCAACTCACTAGTAAAAACAGGTTAAAAAGGTAGAGACAGAAGCTGAAGCCTTACATTACAGATCATAGAGTAAAAGTGAACCACCACATTAGCCGGCAGCTGAGAATTTTTAGAATTTTGGGGCCTTGTCTCACACCATACCACAGCAAGAGCTCCCTGATCAACCAGGCAAAAGAAAAGGGCCCCATTCATCTGGAAATCAGCACAGTTGCCCTTAAGAAGCAACAGTAGTAAGAATGATGAACATTTTGAAGATTGCCATGAGAAAAGCTTGATGGACACACAAAAATTGGAAAAAAAGACTTTTGAAAATGTGTGTAAAAGTCTTTTTTGAAAAATAGTTAATGTGCTAAACAGGAGATGGAAACCAGGTTTGCGAATAAGTTCTGATGTATCGAACATGTAATTCATATGACTGATCAGCTGTTTCCACTCTGCCGGTCAAGACGAGCTGACATGAAGGGACAATTATAAGTTTCCCAATTAAATATAATTCCTGAAGACATATTTTCATTCATGGGCGGCCAAAGTTGTCTAATTAGCAACCTATTTTTATTATTTATATCCTTGCTTGCTCAATCTCTTCTTCTTTTACTGTTTGCTTTCTCACGTAATCTCTTCTTCTACTGTTTACTGACAGATTACCCTACAGTAATACATTACATCTCACCAAAGTATGCATCTTTGTTTATTCGCTCTAAGCCAGTTGAAGGAATGTCCCTAATTCATATTTTCTTTAATGCGACATTTCAAAATTTTCCTTCAAAATTCGATTACGCAATTGAAACATGGCTACTGTTCCTTTAAAACATGGCTCTTTATTCACAGTTTCTACCACTTAAAAACAGCATGGTTAAACATTTAGTACACCTTCAGTAGATAGTGTAGTTTATAGCGCTAGTGCTAGCTAATAAGCTGCTGTTCTTTGTTAATGTTTCCTCCATGTCAACATATATTTCATTCCAGTGTCTAACCATGACTAGCTCAAAATCCATGAAAAAAACAGCCTGAACATGAAGAAAATCTGAAAACAGTTGCACAAGAGTGGATGGTGCAGAGCTGTATAGGATAGAATGAGTTGAATTCATGATCTTTCACAAACCTAAAACTAATCATAAGTAGTGTCAAAGTCTTATCCGTTATACATATTTGTATCCACTGTATGTGTGATGAGACAGGATTGCATTACAAGGGAATTTCTATGTAATTACAAGAAAAAAGGAAACACTTCTGGTAACCACAAATTCAAGGACTATTTTTGTGATTACAGGAAACCAAACCTTCCAATGTTTAAATCACAAAGCAATAATTTTCTGATAAAGAGACTGAATCCACTGAGTCTTAACTAAAATGAGATTATTTGGCCTCCAGAGAAACTCTTGTAGAACACAACTGTAATCTGCAGTAATTGGAAGTTTATACTGCGCTCCCATAATTGTACTTATCATACTCCAGTGGGATTATTTAGAATAAGGAAAACTGATATTTATTGCTCATGCTAATGAGAGCTTATACAGAAGCTGTTATCAGTGCTTGTAGAACTATCTACAGGAAGTGTCCCTTGTTCCTCATATTCTTTCCCTTCTGTCTCACTCTGCACGGGTCCCATCACGCCACAGTGTGTAATTAAAACATGCACAGTGGTTGATTTGTACTTCCAAAAACATTAACAAAGATAGTGACCTCCATTCCCCATCTCCACTGGGAGCAATTAACTTCTCATCAGCAATATGTTGGAAACATTTGCAGCTGCTCAGTTGGGCAACAGAGGAAAAGCAACAGTCCTCTGGACATGAATGAAAGACTTTCCTACCATCCGAGTGCTCTTTGTCCTCAGCAAGACAAGATTTATAATTTATTGATATGAATAAAGCGATCACACTGGGCTCAGATTGCACAACATCTAGAGAACCTCCCTGTGTGCAGCTTTTATTTTTTAGTACTGGAGGTCCGGCTCAAGCGTTTTACAGCCCCGTGGGATGCTTTCCAAGTGAATCCTTAAAGGGGGAAAAAAAAAACAAATGGTGAGGAGCTTGACCTATTTTCTCCAGGTTTAGGGTTGTTATACCTCAGCTGAAGGTGCACAGCAGTGTGAGAGGAGCTGAAGGCAGGCTGAGAGCCGTGATAATAGGCTGGTCTCCAGCACTGATAGAGCTGGCTGTATGGTTGAGTTGGTATAGATTGAGCCACTCTCACCTCCACTGCAGCAAAGCTCTCATCAGTCGTGTGTATCACGGCTGCTGAGGCCTGACTATTCACCTCCAGGCTGATATGACAGCCGAGGGGCAGCATGAGCTGGAATGTGGTCTTAAAGGGCTGCAGAGGACAGCAAACAAACACAGAAAGAACATGGCAATCAGAGATGGCAGACTTCACCCCACAGCGCCCTCTGTTGGCCAGAGGATGTATATGCAGCGGAAACACGGACAGACAGACAGACAGACAGACAGACAGACAGACAGACAGACAGACAGACAGACAAAACAATACTTCACTCCCACACAGTGGGAGTGAAGTAATAACCTAAGTAGAAACTAAGAACAAAGTAGTTGTCTGCTTTTCTTTATATTGCATCATAAACTGGATCCTATTTTTTACACTCTAGCAGAACTGCTTATAAGCTGAGCACTACTAACTAAACTTCATGTTCCATTTTTAACCAGTTTGAGTTTAAATGTGTTTTTAGAAGAGCTCTCTAGCCTGCCAAATTCTGGTGAAGAAATTCTGAATCTTAGAAGAATACTGCTGGGTTTAAAAATACCACAATGGGCTGAAAATGAATTTATGGGAGGTTTAAAAATGTAAATTCTTTGAAACTCTCTGATGGTTGCATAAGCTCCCAAAATGGAAGACAAAATGCAGAGGACATGACCCTAGTGCCCTTAGTTGTTGCTACAACCCTGTGAACATCTCGCCTTATCTACTGAATGTCTTTTAAAGTCATTTTCAATTTAATTTCAATGTTGTCTTTCAGGGAAAGAAAGGTGAAAGTGGACTCCCCGGAGTGGACGGCCTTCCCGGACCCCCAGTAAGAACAATTCACGTTTCATAACAAGCAAAACTTAAAACTCTTGTTTAAAATGATTTAGTGCTTGTTCTTGTACCTCAGTGACCTCTCAAGGAGAACTGAGAATTAATTTGGTGTTTTAATTGTTTTAATATTTGATGTGACCCACAAAGCGCAAAATTACCGCTGCCTCAAAGGTGTCTTTACTGTGTGTTTTCGGAGAGGGAAAATAAACAGGCTAGATTAAAACCAACAGGTTATGTCAATTAATTTTCTGAACTGCTCCCTGGAGCAAAATAGAAATACACCTGTCTTCTATTGGTGTTCAAGGTTGAATGAGCTGTAAGCAGCGCTATAATACCTCCCTCTAGTGGCTTTAACTAGTACTAATGCAAACTGTCTCTTAGAATAAGAACAATGCTCTGAGAAAATATTCATATTTTTACTGAACACACTTGCTTTATGTTGCAGGGTTCCCAGGGCCCATCAGGGCCACCAGGAAACCAAGGACACACAGGACCTCCTGTAAGTGACCAAACACGCTGATAAATATTAAATAGGATCATTTGTTTTGGCAACAAATGAATTAATAACCTGTTTGCTTTCTCATGAAGGGTCTGCCTGGTGAAATTGGATTTTCAGGAAAACCTGGAGAGTCTGGAAAGCCTGTGTGTTGGCCTTTTAATTCTCAAATAAAACAATTTGTGTTTTCATAATACTTTCAGTCATAAATGTTGAAACCCAGTTGTTTGTCTATTCACGTCACTAAATGTCAACCTTTCGTCACTGATCTTCAAAGGGTCTTCCTGGTAAGGACGGACTGGACGGCCTTCCTGGAAATGACGGTGCCATGGTCAGTATGACCTTTAGAAATGTTTTGTTTTTTTCTTCTTTTTACCTTCCATGCTCACAATGACCAACTTCCTGTGACACTTTAAAGCTGCACTAAACAAAATATGCATATGAAATAATCTAAATAACTGAGTAACATGAAAAGGGTCAATCCTTTTGATCAAACCAAAGACAAATATCACCCAAAAGTGCATTTTTTCTCTGTGTTATGCAGCATATTAGTGTCTTTTACCTTATTGTTTTGGTTTTAAAAGCTGGAACTATACTGGTTCACTCTAATCAAAGCTGTTTCTAGCATCTAGCAGCTAATGGAGGGACCAGTGTGTAGGAGTAAGTGACATTTAGTGGCGAGGTTCCAGATATAAACCAACTGAATACCACTCTCAGTGTGTAGTTTGTCCATTCCGGGCTACTGTAGAAACATCAACAACTCCATGGAAAAGGATCTTCTAAGGGCACATTTTAAGCTACTTTAATGAAAATATAATCATTAATATTATTTATCACTGCCAAATGCTGTTTGCTGTGTTTCTGCGAGATGCATAAAAAGAAAAGTGTATGCTAACATGCTAGCCATGTCAACTTTACCACAAACTTCACCATGTGTGTGATTCAGCTTGTTAAGGACTTCTGCCCCCCAGGGGACTTACACAGTGTGGATGCTGGGCATGAAAATGACAAC
>CAFUXE010000036.1:216737-247789 GCA_903364295.1 Serranus cabrilla | reverse complement strand
AAATCCTGATCGGGACTGATTTGGGTTAAAAATAAAAATATTTTTTATAGCAGTTTTAGAAGGAATGTTATTGTTATTTGATTTGGTAAATTTGGTTCAATTAATTTTTTGATGCAGAGGTTTTTTGTCCTTTAATTAGGAACATCAGAGAAACTTTTTTTTAAAAGTACACAGGGATTAAGAGTTGAATCTTCTGTTCTTTCTTTTGTCTTGCCCTTTCTTCTTCTTCTTGTTCTACTTTTTCATTTAAACTTGTAATTGGATTGTTTGTTCTTGTCTCAAGGGAAAACCTGGAGAGAAAGGAGAGAAAGGGGATCAAGGAAATCCAGGAGAGATGGTGAGTTTTTCTCTTTATCTCGTGTTGTCTATTTTTTTTTCCTTTAATGGAACAGAAGTACTTCTGGCAATAAGCAGACGTGTCCACTAGATGTCAGCAGAGACTCAGTATGGTGATAGTGTAACAGTCCTGTTATAATACTGGACCTGAGGGGCCTTTTTTAACTGGGTTAAGTAAATTAAACTGTAAGAGACCTGATTCTCTATCCAGTGCACTTTATATATGTACTCTATATTAGGTGGACCAGAATAGCATGAATAATATAGTAGTATTTTTAGGCTGACTTAGTCCAGAAAGGACATGAAGGTGATGGTGTTCAAGTAATAATATGTCACAGAATATTGTAATAATTCTTAATGCATGAGTTATTATCATAGACTGTATAATATTTTGACAAGACTATATGAAAATGTGCTTCACACACACTGACATTATTAAACCTTTCCCCATAGGGTCAGAGAGGGTTGCCTGGTGAACAAGGCTTTAAGGGACCACCTGGCTTGGCGGTAAGATACCACTGATTCTGTCAGTATTCTGTGTGAGGATTTGAAGTGTCATATTTTTAATTTTTCTTTATTCCAGGGTCCAAAAGGTGACACTGGACTTACAGGAGAGACAGGACGTGTTGGAGACCCTGTAAGTTGGCTGATAAAGTGCAATACAGGTTTTCACACTAAATGGGACACAAACAGAAATATAATCTGCGTCGATACATAGAATTGCCATATATGAATATATATGTACATATGATGTAAAACATGTAAGAAGTGGAAATGGAAAAAGCTTCATAAAATGACCACTCTCTCAATCAATGTTGATTTTACATATGTAAATATAAAACGGAGACACATATGTTTAACATTAATAGGAATACATGTATTACCATACATTGTATTGCTGTTTGCAGAAACTTGCACATATAAATATTATATATATTGATAATAAATAGGTCTGCAACATTCAATCAAATCTAGAGAAATTTGAATATGTGTACATATATCATATATGCTTATACTGTAGACGTATTATGTTTTGTACATGTATATCAAATATATGTATATATATTAACATATAAAAACACATATACTACATCATACTGAAACAAATTTCACTTTTGGGACTTCATATCTACCATATTTGCAAATGTTATTAACCTATATCTTCATTTTACCAGACAATGTATATACTTGATAATAATATTGCCTCAGCATTTATGGCAACATCACTCTTGATATACGGCCAAACATGTTATATAATAGATATTGTGCTCTAACATGCCGTGTCCCTTCAGGGTCCACCTGGCATAGCCGGTCCTCTTGGTCCTCGTGGATTACCAGGAAATGTGGTGGGTATTTTCTGAACCATTTTATATTTATTTAAGGTGAAAGTCACTGATGTCTGTTTGCATTTTCTCTGATTGTGGTGTTAAATATGAACCAGTGACAACAAATCACTTTAGGATGTAACTGTCTGTCTACTAGGGCATACCAGGGACCATTGGGCCTCCTGGTGCAGCTGGACAGAGAGGAGACAAGGTCAGTCATCTATTTTTATTTTTAAGTTATGGCTGTATTTGGTTGGATCTTATTTTGAAAGTATTCAGACTATGTTCAGAACGGGTTTGGCAGCACAGAGTGAAAATAAGTCTGCAGAGAAGAGAGAGTGACCTTGAATGTCCTCCGTTATTGTTTCAGCAGAAGCCTTTGTTTTCATTTCAGTCCTGCAGCAGCTACATGTAGCTGTGCTCTGAGTTTCAGAGCACTTTCTACTGTCTCATTTTCTTTCTTCTCTCTCTCTTTGTTATTTCTTTGTTTTCTTTTTCCCGCAAGTAACTGCAGTCACATTTGATTCTGTTCCCACCATGCCATTACCTTCTTTGTAAGTTAGGACAACTAGAGCTTATAGTAGATAATAAAGTCATTTCTTTATTTAAACATTTATTTTAGGGGGAAGTAGGTAAACCAGGACAAGCAGGTCCCTCAGGCCCACCTGGGGATCCCGGTTTGACTGGACCTCCCGGACCACCAGGGAAAGGAAAGGAGGGCGAAAAGGTAAGACACCATTTATTTGTGGAATAATCTATACTATAATTTTTTATGCGATATACATATACACACACACTGCGGTAACAAGTATTTTACTCCAGTAAAATTCAGTTAAAGTGGCCATATTATGCTTATTTTCATGTTCCTACTTGTATTTTTGGTTTTTATAAGAACATGTTTACATCCTTTAATGTAAAAAAAAACACTTTATTTTTCCCGATATGAATATACCTGTGTCAAACGGTCAATTTTAGCACCAGTCTCTTTAGGCCCCTCTCCCAAAAAAGCCCATTCTGCTCTGATTGGCTTGGAAGAAAATATGGCGCACCTTTGCAAAGGTAGCTCTCAAGCTGTGGGCATCATGAGCTTAGTGTGTGAGTTAGGCAGTGGAGCCAAATCTGAGTGGCTTCTTGAATCCAGTGTTTGGTTTTATTTTTATCTTGGCAGTGTACATAAAACTGACTGAGTTGTCTTATTGAACAGTTTGTGGGTTGGTTGGCACTCCACAGAGCCAAATGTATGTGCACCACCAATGGAAAAGTGAGTTTTTCATAACATGCCCCCTTTTACATCCAGCTGTTAATTTCTTTTACAGGGTTAGTTTGGCTTTATTGAATCGAGGTTGTATGAGGTACTCATCCATAGTCAGTGTATTAACCTGCAGTTGCTGGCAGTCTGGAGAAGACAGGAGTACTGACACTGAAGCTAAGCAATAATCTGTTGTGGACAGTGGCAGCAGCAAAGTTTATTTTAACCACCCAAAAATCAATATCAGTTTGACTGTACTCTATACTTAGAGTATTTTCACCACTCTGCCTTGCCACCAGACAGCCCTGTTTAAGCTTACATGGGGGGAATTGCAGCAGTTATTCATGTCCATTTTAAAGCCACCAGAGTCCACTGACAAAAATAGTTATTTTACCTTCTCACCATTTCAGCAGACCGTCTTTAATAAACTGTTGGATAAGTACTTAATACAAATTCACTTCGACAAATCCAAAGTATTCCTTTAAGTAGTTTTAAGGTCGGAAAAATCTTAAATTCCACAGTGTCCGACAGTACCAACTGACTACCATCTTGTTTCAAATGAATTAAACCCTAGATATGTTTGTAGGCCCTAAGTTTGGAAACTTTTACTTTTCTATAAAAATGTCAATTAAAGTTCAGTGCAATATAAACTTTGTACGGACAGGTTCACCAACATGTCCAAGGTTAACTGCAAAAATACAGTATTATTAAATTCATCAGTTCACAGCCATGGGAATAAGACTAGACCAGACAATGAACCACTCTCTTTGGTCATTTGGCTGATACACAACAAATGTACAGATGAACAAGCAGGCTCAAAGTAGTATTATAGAGGTTGGGAGTGACCAGTTTCTGTAACCAGTGTTGCATTAAAGCTTGGTGTAATAAACAAAACATCTTGCTAACAAGTCAACTAGCCCGTGGCTGGGTGTTTGCTAGCTACTTCTGCCTTTCAAGCATGGTGGAATTAGCAAGCTATCTCACTAACTAGCCGACTAGCTAGTTAGTGGGCGGCTCAATAGTGAGCTAGCTAGTTCGGCCAGAACATATAACAATAAGCAGAGCAAAGTCGTCTCTCATCCGGTGATGTGAAAAGAATGTGAGAAGCACTGAGATGTTAAATGTCACTCAATTAGCAGCTAGCTCACAGTGCTTTTTAACAATTCTACTCCACTATCGCTTTGGTTGTTACTGCAAAACTTCACTTCAGTCTGCAACGTCCCACAACTTGATTTCAATGGAAGGCTATGTGGAATTACAATTGTCACCACTTGCATCAGTACACATTAAAAATGGCCGCCACTCTGACCATCCTGCTCTGTAGATGGGAATGTCCAATCTAGTCTTATTCTATTTCTATGTTTCATAGAATATAATTGTATAAACCTCATTAATGTGCCTGTGAGCAGCATTCCACATGTGTTCTGCTTGTAAACATCCCCCTGCCTGTACTACATGTTGAACCACAACACAATATGAGGAAAATGAGCCTGAGTCGGCACATTTTGCACTGCAGCTCAACATGTTTCTTCATCTTTTTTTCACCCAAGACATGTGGCCCTCCTGCTGACGGTGCAGGAGCAAACAGGAAAAACATTATTAAGACATATCACATTAAAGCAACACAGGAGTGCAGCAGATTTGGCTCACAGCAGCTCTGGTTTTTTACAGCTGCCAGGTGCGGCTCTGAGGCTCTGACACTTCTGTGCACTCAAACACACTGTCAGCTCTGAATTATTTATTCAAGGAGGCTTAATTCCAGTGTTTGAGTGGCAAGAAATTTGATTGATGTCATTTGTGATATTACAGGGGGAGCCAGGACCACAGGGAATTCAAGGACCTCCAGGGCTCAAGGTAATGTCATTTTAGAAGTTTGCAAGAAGTTTGAGTGTGTGCATGAGTTTTGTAGGTTGCCTGAGGTATGTTTTTCTTTATCATGCACAGGTGCGCTTTTGTTGATGTGAAAGATTTTTTTTTGGCACGGATGAGAAAAACAATTCATTTTTGTTGAAAGCAGCAAAAGCAATTTCTATGTCCACTGCACTGTGACCATTGCTCTGATTATGACCGGCTCTTTGCTGTGAGGAGTTTGATGTCGGGGACACAGACGGGGAGAGGGCCGGACAGGAGCATTTTCTGGATTTATGGTGTCAAACCGCTCACCCTCATCACCGATGTGTTTTCTCTTCTGAGAACCAAAATGTCAACTACAGATTGTAATTTTTTTTCATCACAGATTAAAAGGCTGGGTGGTATTTCTGGGATCAGCAGGCAATGCTGAATGTGACTGTTTCCTTGCCAAGCGAGACTTTTAGTCAAATATTACGGCTGAACTGACATTATTGAGGTTGGTGAAGTAAACTTTTTTTTCTCTCCCAGGGGCAAAGTGGGTCACGAGGAGAACCAGGGTTACCAGGGGACAAGGGGTCTGCAGGAGAAGGCAAAATGGGACCACCGGTACAAGCATCACTGTCAACCATCACATTATCTTCCTCCAGTGCATTTATTTCCACATTTGAAAATATGCAATATTTGTTTTGTTTTTTGTAGGGGCCTCCAGGACAAAACGGGGAACCTGGATCTTCAGTTAGTATTTTCTAAAGATTCATATCAAATATGTTTATGTCAATAAAAGGTGTTTCTCTAATATTCGTTTTTCTGGGTTCCAGGGTTTGAGGGGCCCAACAGGAGTTGCTGGTCCTCAGGGCCCAGCAGGACATAATGTGAGTCCCAACATGATAAATGAATTGATATCTTGATGTGTCTGTCTTATTACTTGCCTCCATGGCTATAGGAGATCTGTTTCCTAAAAAATCTCATTTTATTCAACAAAACTGTATTCTCACTTATGTTTTGACATAATTGTATTTTCTCTTGGGTTCATTTTCTTTTATTGCAAACGCTGCAGATGTTAGCAGCCCACGAAGTGGCTGTTATCAATATATTATCAGCCTCATACAGATGGGTTAGAAGGTGCCTCCTCCTCCAGCTTCTGTTTGTGCGGAACATTGTTTACACACCATTAAATGGCTGTTTTGTTAGATTTATGCACAAACAATAAACACTTAACACTGGACTTAATACATTATGTGACTGGACACATGCACATAGGGACACTTACATGATATGATTATAAATTTGCCTAATTATAAACTCAGCCCAATTAGTGGGCTAACAATGACCTTCCCAACCTACTAGAAGGTGGGGCAAGCCCTTTTTAACTGACAGTGGCCATTAAATTGCCTGATACCATTGGAAGAGCAGAGTTTTTACATTTTATTGGATTATTTATGTATTTTCACAGTTATATAATTAATTCCATCTGTATTTCTTTATATGGTTAGTTATTTCTTATTGTCCTATTTATGTATTTGAAATAGAACACTTATGGTCTTTTTATCTACAATTTACAGAGATTGTCATTTTTTGTTGCCTTTTTATCAAATGTAGGGTCTACCAGGAAGACCAGGAGACAAGGGATCCCCAGGAGAGCCTGTAAGTACAGAAGTTGTCAGGAAACAACCAGTGTGATCTGAAGTTCTGAATACTGTGTAAAGAAGATAATAATTATGCTCTAATAAACGCCATGAACACAAATCATCATAGACTGTATCCACTAACCAAGCAATTGTTGCAATGGGAAAACGACCCTGCTTCTCACTTGATTTACTACATCACTAAACATTTTCCTAATGAGTTTATGGTCTCAATCCCCAATTTTAAGTCTTGTTCAATGCAGCATGATATTCGTTTTGTAAATTATGGTCCCAAGTTATCACCACATCAACCTGTCAGGCAGGATAGAGGCGTAAAAAACGCATATCCATGCCACTGGGGCTGGTTTTCATAGTTTTAGTTCTGCTTAAGATACATCTTACCTTACAGCGTACTGAGGCCTGCTGAGTAGAGAGCCTTAAACTTGCATTCCCTGATTGATTAACTCTTTCATTCCCTTTCTTTCAGGGAAAGGCAGCAGACCTCTCTGACCTAAATCTAAAAGTAAGGAGCATTTCATCCAGTCTTATTTGACAAAAGACTATATTTGAACCTTAAGAGCAATCACTTTATTACATTCATGTCCCTGTCATCTTGTAGGATGTTTGCTCAGACTGCCCTGCAGGTCCATCTGGACCACCTGGTCTCCCAGGAATCCCAGGAGACAAAGGACACCAGGGACCTCCAGGAAAGGCCGGCCAAGATGGTTACCAAGTAGGACACAGTCATTAATATTTATCATTCACTGCTTATAGCCTTAATGCATCTTTTAAGGTACTATCTGGAACTCTTTACATGTATTAATTGCTTTATATTACCAGTGTGTGAATTGATTGTAATGATAACAACTGTGACCTTGCCCAGTTTTCTTGGTTGCCTATAACAGCTTCCCGACTGGAACACTAGCTAATGTTACCTTAGAAACAAAGTCTGCCTATATCAACAAACACCCAGCACAACACACAATCCAACACAAAGACCATATAAGCACAAAAGTTTTGTCCAGTGAAGTTCATCCGTCCAAACAGGAATATAACCAAAAATCGCCGGAAATCCAAGGTTAATATCAGCAGGAGATACAATAAGATGATGTAATTAAAAGAGCGTCAGTCAGATGTCAAACAGGGAAAAACAACGTAGAAGACTGGATTTAAATATGAGATTTCTGTTTGTTTCATCCTCCTTGCACACCTTTTACTCTCTCTCTGGTTATAAGAGCACAAATGAGGCGAGAATGAGCTAGCTAACACTAGGGGTGCAACGATATATCCATATAGATCGATATATTGATTCATCAGTGAACAATCCAACTGCCTCGACGTATAACACTGTCTTTAATATAGAGCTGAGCACACAGATAGAACCTATCTTGGTTAAAGTCTATGTTCATAATTGAAAGATCACCACAGGATCTTTAAGTTAACCCCCCCAAAAGTTTGCACATAATGTGGCACTTTATACTGAACAGATTTTCTATTTTTTTCCCTTGGAAATAGAAATAAAATGGTAAAATCAGGTTTTGATGATATATCAATCGCTAGCCCCTGGATTGAACAGAATGAAAGTTGTGCGGCAGCAGTCTTTGTGATATAGTCATATATCGTATCATTGTCCAGTGAATCATGTCGTATCATGATGAAACTGACAATTTACACCCCTAGCTAGCACAACCTGTGGACCATACCCTCTGCCTTACCCACTAAGCCTTCAGTTAGCTGCTTTAGCAACTGGAATTTAGCAAGAACTAAAATTTTGCCTAATTTTGTAAGAAACACTGCTTTTATTGATACAGCAGCTCTACCAGCCCAGACAATATAAAAAAAATCATTTAGACTTTTTTTCAAAATTGGGTGTTTACATACAATGTTTTTAATGTGTTTATCTAAAATGCACATAAAAACAAGCGGATTGTAACATACTTTATAAATAACACATAGTGCTTTTAAAAGACTATTATAAAGTCCATGTCTTTACCATATTAGCCCAAAGTGAGGCATGAGGTCCCAGCTACACGTTTGTCATCATCAGTCACACACCATTAGCTGGGCCTCCTCTGGGGGCAGCAGTGAGCGATTAGGAAATGGGGCCGGTGTGCCCGGACAGAGACTGATGCTCTGCTGTGTCATTACAGGGCCCGCTGGGAACAGCCGGAGCTCCAGGGCCCCCTGGAGCCGATGGAGGAAAGGTAAGTTTGCTCACTAACTGCACTCTTATCGCTCCCAAAGGACCAAACGCCAATTAGTTCCTTTTGTCAACATTTCTTTGAACCTCACACGGTTCAGGAAATAGGGTGTAAAAAAAAAAGAAGGTTTTTAATCATGTTCAAAAACAACATAGCTTCTGCTTTTGAATTATTTGGAGCATTTTTTGTTTTTGTTTTTTCTTTGATGAATAGTTTTTCATTCGGATGCTTTCCTCTTGGAATATGACATTTCTTATGGTCTTCCTTTCTTTTTCACCACAGGGTATAAAAGGCGATCGAGGACCCCCTGGAGGTGCTGGAGACAAAGGAGACAAGGTATGTTTTTCATTTATCCCTCACAAGTCTCGTCCTTATCTGTCACTCTCTATTTTTTCTCTGTGTTAAAACCTTAATCACAATATTGTTGGTATGACTCACATATTTTAATTACTTTCTTGTGCATTAACAGGGACACCCAGGACCTCCTGGTCACCCAGGTACTCCGGGTTCAATGGGTACACCTGTAAGTTATTATTTTTGACTCACGTTTTTTCACTCTGCACTATAAATGCTCTAAATACTTTTTGTAAACAGGGCAATTTGTTTGGATTTTATATCACAGTCAGGCTTTCTATTTCTGTTGACCTCCACTGACACTGTCTCTTCCCCTTTTCAGGGTAACGATGGACCGCCTGGCCCTGTCGGCCCTCCCGGGGCCCCTGGAGAAAAGGTCAGACTGCACCCCATGTACTTTTCCCCTTAGAAAACTTATTACCCATGTGTCATTATTGTACAAACCTCTTCCCTCTAGCATGTAGGTCAGCCAGGCTGTGTGGTAATAGTGGCCATTAATCATTTCTTTTTCTTTGGTGACGCTGACCTGTTTGTGTTTGTTTGTTTTCACCAGGGCAAGGAGGGTCTCAAAGGAATCCAAGGACCACCAGGTCTACCTGGTTTGATCGTAAGAAAGATGTTTTGATGGATACTATCATGAATATACACACAGTTCCTGCGGTGTGGTTTGAATAGAGTGACTTGTAAATGCAACTCAAGGTCTTGACAGCTGCAGATGCTTAATGATCGATTTCATTGATCTGCAGGGTCAGCCTGGAAAAATGGGAAAAGATGGCAGACCAGGTGAAACAGGAGAAAATGTAAGTGGATGAAGATGGTTCATTTGTCATTGATCCAGTGTGTTAAGCTTTAACACAAACCAATACACACTAGCCATGTTTCCACTATGTTTGCCAAGGGTTTGATGAAGATGATATTGATGGTATTTGCAGATTAAGTTCTGACATAGCAAACATTAACTGATTAAGTCTCTAGTCTCTACAGTCTCTAGACTGTATGAAACATGACCAACACTATAAAATAGAGATAGATAATATAAAAAGCTATCTGCATAAACATGCAGGGTCTTTAAACAATGGGCAAACATTTTGAAAGTGGAAGTGTTCTGGTTTCTGTTGATAACTTTGGCAGGCTTTGGTTGACTGCGGATAAACAGTCTGTGTGAAGGCAATGCAAGGCAACTTCATTTATAAAGCACATTTCAGCAACAAGGCGTACAAAGTGCTTCACACAAGACATCAAAAGAATGAAAAGAAGGGCAGGAAAACACATTAAAAGATAATTCAAACAAAACCTTAAAAAAGTCAAAGAGAAAAAAACAAACAGAAACAGATAAAACGCCTCAGCAGACCTGCAGTTTTTTGGTAGCTCCACATATTTGAAGAGCAAATAAGGTGGAATTTCAATCATATCTGACCTAAAACAAAACCATGCGTTAAGTGTAGCCCACGCTGCCGACTTATGGATAAACTACGCTTCATGTAGCCTAGTTTATTTGCTTCTAGTAGTTTTTGTAAAATTGCAAAAGTTTGCCTAAAATGAGCTTGACAGTAAATTGGAAACACAACTATCGTCTTTTTAATGAAATATTAAACAAGTATAAGGGATCAATGTACCTTTTTCTGTTTTCATTTCAGGGCAAGCAAGGTGAACCTGGATTACAAGGAAACCCAGGACTCAGGGGACTCCCGGTAAGTAACGAACAGTAAACAGACCTGAAGAAGCAAGCTGGTGGTTTTCATAGCTGTGAGTGATTCACTGCTGGTTCTCTCTCTATACAGGGATTTAAGGGCCACAGAGGAGAACCTGGAGCTCCAGGGCCGAAGGTCAGTGTCTTACTTTGGGTACTTCATGTACTTGAACAGGTCAGGTCAGAATTGCAGAATGTGATGCTTTCGTGTTGTTTGGCAATAATCCAAGTTCCCCAATGGGAAAGTTAAGCACCAAGTCTACTTCGACAACAAGTCGAAAAGGTGCTGAAAATGTTACATGACTTGCCTAACTGATTTTATATAATGCAGAAACATTGTGGACAGAATTTTATTAGGTTGATTATCAGTGGTTACCTAAAAAAGAACTATTAGCTTCTTCTGTCTTTTCCGAGTGCTTCGATACTCCATTACAGCATTTATGACTTGAAATTCCTTACGTTCTTTACCTCATTAAAGTAAAGACATTTTTGACATTGGTGCAATGCAACTGCATGGAATTTCATCACTTTCTGCGTTGCCACAAGTCTTAAAAAGAGCACAGAACTTGGGACTTTGAAGGAGATAAGCAGCAACACGCCTTTCCCTTCTTTTACTTTTAATTTTTCACTCTTCCACTGATCAATTTAAACATTTCATCTTAAAACGTGAGCTAAAACTGGTGTAGTGAATGTAACTCTGTGTAAAAAAGCAGAAAAGTGCAAATTCTATCTGTTAGGTGACAGTGTTTTTACTCTATTTTGATGAGATGTGCAGTTCTGCAGACAGCAAGTCAATGGTGCTGCATGCTGGATCAGCTGTTAGAATAGCACTAGTGTCTCTGCAGGCCTAATGCCGTCATGTGTCCTCTGAAAGTTTGACATAACATATAAATGAATTGGAATTATGCCAATTATCTCACTACAGCCATAACTGGGACTCTTTAGCTCACGTTAGGGAATAGCACACAGCCACAGTCAGTGTTTGGCCTGCTGCACTGCGATGTCAAGATATTATAGGCACTTTTTTTTTTTTTACAAACACCTTCTCAAACTGAACCACTGCTTTGTCACTCACCTGCAGGAAAGCTTTCTGCCACAGCGCCATGACCAATAGCATGGCTCATTACAGACAGCTCTGACTGAGCCACAGCGAGGCGGGCAGCCTCTCAGCCCTGCAGCACCGCGCTGCCACACAGACAGCAGACAACTTATTAGAGGAGCTGTGAAGTGTTTCCATAGACGCACTGAAAATTACCCGCCACTGCTCATAATTACAGCCACTAAATGTCACTCACATGGGAATTATATTCACTATTATTCAGAAAATTGAAAGTTGATATATACAATTAGAAGCAGTGATTTAGCACACTACCTCAGTGTAATGTAGAAGTGCCACATAGATCTTTATGAGCAGCTCTATGGATCTTAACTCTGCCTTTATCTCTTCGGAAGTTATTTATTGTTATATGCACAGCAATTATTTAGAACCTTGTTGGCTCAGAAAATCTTGTCATACTCCGTTAACAAATGCCCATTACAAATAAATTGTGCAAAGTTAAAATGTAGGGATAAATATAACAAATAAAATATACAATACATTTGTGGTAGACAGTAATTGCAAAAGGAGTAAACTAATGTAAACAGGGACGTAGTACATTCATATGCGTAATGAGAAAGTAAGCAAAGGTAGCAAAGTAGTCGTATATTTACTACTAAAGAAATTATGACGTGCCAAAAGGATAACAAATTAAGCAAAATTTTAACTTGACACATAAAAAAATGAGCTCAATAACTGAAAAAGAGGGAATATAAGCTATGAGCTAGCTAGTTAGCTAGCACACAGAAACACTGCTAATCACACTGAGCACCTTTTCAGCAAGCTAACTGGCTGCTGCTAACTTTCTTAGCGGTACAAGTAATGTTAATCACCCATATACTAATAAAGTAGCACTGTATAATCTCTTGTAACAGCAGCTAAAACATCTTAGCTTGGAAGCACACAGTGTACAATGTACTATATCTACATTTTCAGAGTTTTGTGTGTGCTGCTTTAGTCACAACACCAGCAGCTTCCTTTTCCACCATTATAACAAGTTTGAAATTTGACAAGATATAAAAACACACCAAACTAAAATCAAATGTTTGGATTTTTCTGATCCAAGACAACTTTCTCCTGAGTGATTAAGAAACGTAAATTAGACCTTAAGGTTTCTTGTATAACACTATATTTGTTCTCCTGTGCCCAACAGGGAGAAGACGGAAAGCCTGGATCACTTGGGCGTGATGGCAAACCTGGGAAGGAGGTACAAGTATTTTTGTTGTATTTAAATTTTTTCGAAAGTGGGTTGAGAAAGAGCAAGGAACTGTTGATGAATTGTTTTCTCTTCAAGTGTGTGTTTGAAAAGGAATAAGGGGCCAGAGGATCAAAATCAATGTCAATATATAAATGAGAATCCCCCTCAACCCCAGCGTGGATTCGTTTTTTTTACCCTAAAAACTTATTTTATACAAGTTTTTTTATTCATGATCTGCAATTCATGAATACAGTACAATACAGAGAAATAAAATAGTTTTCCTTGTGCATATTCTGTGTAAAAATCACATACAGTACATGCTGCACTCAAATAGTTGTGTGACGTGTTTGAAGCTTATATATGCTGTTCTTTATGCAGCATCCCTTCCTGGCACAAGTCCCTGAGAATAATCACTATGGCTGCCTGGAACCAATCCTGTGATTGAGGGAATGCAGATACAACTCCTGAGATTAAACAATGTTATGGACAGAATGCCAAATTTCCAGCAGAGCACAGAATATTTAATCATGTCTGTATAACGCCGGAGCTCCATGAGCAGCAGTGTGACATTTTGAAGAATATCAGTGTCTTTTGACACCATATGGAAGTTTTTTTTTTTTCATTCAGCTTTATCAAATGACAAAGTTAAATCCCTCTCGTACACATTTAAAGGCTCCAGCAGTTTTATTCCCCAATTTGTCTAGTAGCAGGATGTAACACTTCACCATAAAAACCTTTTCACCCAACTCTTCCTCTGCTGTGAGGCTTGGAGACACCGTGTTCTCACAACACGTCTCCTGAAGTAGGAATATTTCCCCCACCTACATACTCCTTCCACAGAAAAGAAGATCAGATTTACCTTACTACTACAGTGGAGGCTGTTTCCTACAATAGCATATTAGTACGTCTGTGTATTTGGGCCATTGCAAATGGAAAAAATACTAATTAGGGAACGGCTGCAGTCTGAGGAAGAAAGAATGTTTAAAGATTAAAGTCGTAAATTTATGAGGAATAAGACACACAGCTGTTCTACAATATTAGAGTGGTAAATTAGCCAGGAAGTTTGAAAAAGAAAGTATTATATTAAAATAACCATAAATATGCAGGGACAAAAAAAATGTATAATCTCTTAAATTAAAGTGAGAATATATTCGTTTTTTCTACTAAATTTCACAGATTTACCACTTTAATCAGAGGTTACTGTGGTGATCTAAGAAGTTTAATATTGTTAATCTGTGATTTTGTTCTTGTAAATTAACAGCTTTAATCCCATACAAACACACACAAATGTACCACACTGATCTCTGAAATATTGTGTTTTCTTCTTGTCATATCACCACAATCGGCCAAATCCATTTTTTTGATTTTCCAATAAGAATAACAATAATCAAGCCTGCCCTAAAGATGAGATATTATTAAGTTCCTATCTTTGCAGCATGTAACAGACATAATAAAATCTATTATTTCTGCTTCGGCAGGGCTCTATGGGAGCTCCAGGCAGAGAAGGACTTAGTGGACCAAGAGGAGAGCCGGTGAGTCATTTTCAATCACTTGCAGGGCTTTCTGACACAAACAGTAGACAGACGCAGCACAGTGTCAAAGAGACAGATAGATATGGACATAAAGTGCCTCGCAAGTCGTTACTCTTGCTGTCCTTCCCCATCAATCTTCTCATCCTGTCTTTTTTTTTTTCCCTTTGCATCCTAGGGCAAGCCAGGTGAACCTGGGCCATCCGGAAAAGCCGGGCTCCCTGGAACACCAGTGAGTTATCTATTCCTGCTGTGCATAATCTTAAAATACAATTTGCAGCAGGCCGTTGGATGACTAACAGTGCAAGCAAACAGCAGAAACACTTCACTGCAACACCTCATTACAAACAAAATTCTTCGTTTCACATAGTGAACACATAACTGCCAATGGAATAAACAAGGAAAATTAGGAAAAAATTTGCATTTTCAGAGCTAATACAGCAGGCAGGGACTGTACGTGGGATGTGACTGAAGGCGAGAGGAGGGTGTGAAGTGTTTCTAGATAAGATGAGCTGTCAGATTAAGATGGAAGACAGGAGTGAATGTTGCCTTCACCATGTTGGGAACATCACTTCCCCCTGGGTGAGCTGGGACTGAAAGGAGTTGACCAGGTTGCTGCCAGAAAAGAAAAGTGATTGCCAAGTAATGTCAGAGCACAGGGAGCAGGTTGGAGTGGACCATCTCCTGGAGGCCTATAATTCCCTCAGCAGGTTGGTGTGCCACGCAAAGGTTTTGAATTTTATAAGTGCATCCAGAGACAAATACCTACGCAGACTCCCTGGTGACAGCGTCTGAATCACCTGTGATGCAGAATGAAAACAAAGTCATGTGAGGAGTGGAAGGGCAGCATGCATCATGGGAAAACGCTGAAACTTTTCAAGGTTGTTCTTGATTTAGCGCTGTCAGCCTTTCATGCCAGGATGTGCATGTCAAATAAAACAGAGTGTTTAATAATTGGTAAAAAAAAAAAAAAAAGAAGAAAAAAATAGTAGTTATATATATGAGAAGCCTTTACGCAAGACACTTACACAACACAAGTTTGAATTAATTGAACGATAAAAAACATAATATGAAATATTAAAAACAGATACGCCCATTTCAAACTATGTAACCGTGCCTGCCAGTACACCTCAATGCGTCCTTTAGGTTGCAATAGAGGTTAAGCAATATATCCACTAGAGGGCAGCCCAGCTCAGAGTCAAAAGCTCCGACAACAACAACAAACATGGCGACTGTGAAGGAGGTCGTAGTAATTTACCTCTTGCAGCAAAAGCAGACGAAGTACGAAGTACATCGCAATATTTGGACAAGGAGATTTTCTTACTTCTGTTTCCTCTCTATTCTTAAAATGTCTCTATTGTGTCCTACAGGGAGCACGCTTTCCGACAAGCTAACCAGCAGTTTTGACAAGCTAGCAAAACAGTAGCCTAATCATTTCTTTATTAACCTAATCTGCCATCTACAAAAAGTTTGCAAAAGCACTAAAAAACACAACTAGAGGCTGTGAGCGGACTAGTGAGAGAGTTCCCATCTGTGTCCGGCGTGATGCCGTTTATTGTCTCAGCAACCACTGTCGTCTCATTTAGCCACTTGTTAGCAACCGCCTTTTTAAGGACATGTAACACTCGAACATCTCTTAAGCCCGTGTTAACCACAGATTTACTTCAGGCATCTAGCCACAAGTTGAGATGATGCACAAGCTTTCAGGAGCACAAATACATATGAAAGGAACGCCGAGTACAGACAGAAGGCTCCGTCGTACCTGTTTACATATAATGTTGAGCATAAATGAGCTCCCATGAGTTCATATGGTTGCAGGACTTTGCACATGTCATTTCAACGTGCTGTTCCAGCCCTCATAAAGCTCTTCCAGCTGTGTTGCACTCAATGTACTCTCTCTATATGCTGAGCACACAGATGAGGTTAATTAAAGTCAGCAAGGGTTCAGCAATTACAGAGTTTATAGGGTGACACCGGCCCTGGAGCCTGGAGATGAAGAGGAGGAAGTGGCAGGCAGAGGTCATCATGACAGATATGAAATGTCACAGAAATAAAACGTAGTAGAAAGAGATAGTGTGACCTGCGCGTGAGGAGAATTTTTATTTTGACATGTTGGTCTGTTTAGCAAGAAAATGTGTGAAATGGAAAGAAATAGACAGAGCTGCACACCAGTCTGTGGGCTGCAGGATGGTTTCTTGGGAGGAGGAGTAACTGTTGCTAACTGGAGGGCAGACGATATGCAGCCAGCTATCAGAGAGGAGTGGATGATATCAGTCAGCAGAGGGAGCAGATCAGCAGAAATAGCCTGGAGGAGGGAGGAGACAGACACAGAAAGGTCGGGAGAGGAGATGGAGAGTGATTTCTATGGACGGTGAAGGTATTTAGAGGCATGATCAGATATTTCTAAAAAAATGCTATCAGATGGCCAAATTTACCACACAAAGAGAGGGGGTGCAGCGAGTGGAAAGAAGCAGAGGAGATAGTGTTTCTATCTATTCGAGATCATTTTTGAAAAGTGGAAATTAAAAAGAATAATTCTCTCAATTCTGCAAGCATGCATAAATTCTTTCACTCTATGGCTGCCATAACCAGGCCCACATTTCCCCTGTAAATATGAATTTTAATCTCTTCAAGCTGGCATGTCCCACCACAAGATTGGTTTATGAGATTTTTTTTTTGTATCCAGGGCACTGCTGCATGTTGATAAGAACTGTTAATCTTGCTGAATCCTCAGTAATGAGCGAGGCTTTTATAATACAAGTACAGTGTGCCACGTGTGTGCCATGTGATGAGCGGCCATGTCTCTGCTGTCATACAGGGTCTTAGGGGAGACAAGGGAGAGGCCGGCAACCCAGGATTACCAGGCTTTAGCGGGCCTAAAGGCCCCGCGGTGAGTGGGAGATTTGACAGATTTTGATTCACAGATAAATCGCAGCTTATAAATATGAGCAGCTGTGGGTAATGTTAACTTTTATCTTGATTTACAGGGTCCACCTGGTCCAATTGGCCCAGAGGGAAAACAAGTAAGGACATTATAACATCACTGATGATTAATTTGATAATAATATAAACAGACTTCTTGCTCACATCCTCTGTTTGTGGTGTTTTGCAGGGGATGCCAGGCAGAGTTGGTGATCGTGGCCTCAAAGGAGAAAAGGTAAGTACTGAAGATGAAAACAAACACATTATTTGCACTGTTAATGTGCCCACCTATCAACTGACACAACTCATAGACATAGACAGACATCATATACGCAAGGCTGCAAGCGCTGAGACTTAAATATCTAATATTGAGAATAAATGCTCTTGAGGGACTTTAAGAGAACATTTAAAAAATGTGTATTAATCATTTCTAATCTTGGCTGGTTGGTTGTCACTTGACTTGAGCAGAATAATGTTTAGAAATATTTAATATATTCAAGTTTTATTAAAGTCTAGTCACCTTTATTCCAATTATTTCATTCATTCTAATGAAATAGCCCATAACATAACTTTAACTAACTATTAGATTTATTTTTTTTAAATTTACAGTGGGCTAAAATGATTATTTTCTTTACTTGGGTACATGGTTAAATGTTATAAAGTAATAGAAATGGATGTAGAAAACAGACATTTGGGGGAATTAAGCAATATAGGTGATTTCTAACAATTTACAGTGAAAATATAGTTTTTTTTTGTGGTGCTTCAAGCCTGACAATTTTAAATTGCTTTCTTCTAATCCAGGGAGACGCAGGTATGAAGGGAGATAAAGGACATTCAGGAGATCCAGGTATGCCTGGAAACCCTGGACCCCCGGGCAGAAAGGGCCACACAGGAATGATGGGCATGTCAGGACCACCAGGAGAAATAGGAGCTCCTGGGCCACAAGGAACGTCAGGAAACCCTGGTCTCCCAGGCCAAAGGGTGAGTCACAGTCCTGAAAGCTTTGGGACAATATTAATACAACAGTAAAACTGTATGCACAGTTTAGATTCAGTGTATTAATGACTGACTTACTTTTCAGGGAGAGTCAGTGTCACTGGAGCAGATGAGGCGGCTCATCCAGGAGGAGCTGTCAAAACAGTTAGATGGTGAGGAGGCCATTTTTTTCTTAATTTAGAATAACAAATAAGTTAGAAGTTACATGAGATGAAGTAACCTTTTCTTTCCATCCAGCCAAACTGGCTTATCTCATGGCTCAGATCCAGCCAGCCCACGTAAAGAGTACAGCGGGCCGTCCAGGACCTCCAGGCCTTCCAGGTAAGGATGGCAACAGTGGACGACCTGGCCCCCCTGGAGAGCCCGGTATGCCTGGACAGAGTGGAGGAGAAGGACCCAGGGGACCCATGGGCCCTAAAGGTAGAACCAAGACTCTGTGGTTTAAATCTAAGTTTTAAAAAAAGCTGTCTGCGCTGTTACATCCCCTCTTTAAAAATGAGGATGGCAACACAACAACCAAAGAAATGCAGGAGTCAACATGATGTGAAAAGTAGTTTGGAGTTTATTTTACAGTGTTCCAATAAAAAAATATGCAACAAAGCTTCACAAACTGGGTGGGAGGAATGGGACAAAGTGCTGATGCCAAATAATTGAAAGCAAGAAAACAAAACTAGGCCTGACTAACTTCTAACTACAACACAGAATCAGGAAACAAAGACCTAACTGGCTTCTCTACAAACAGATTTGAAATAATTACATGTGTGGCACCAACCAGTACATCCCAGCCTCAACCCCACAGTGTTGAGCAATATGTTAAAGTTCTCCATGAAAAAACACAAGTCTCACAGACAGAGCATAACAAAGGACAAAATGGCAGCCACTGGTGCACGTGCATGTGAATGTCCTTTTAAACTGCCACACACCACCTCTGATTGGCCAGCTCAGCAGGTGGAGCTCAGCTCCACAGGTGGATCCAATCAGGTCGTTTACACCTGGAAGAAACAGAAAGGAGGGGGAGGAGAGGCAGAACCACACACACACAACACAAGCCCTCTGGATGTAACAGCGCCCTCCTTATTTTGTGTTTATTAAATCCCAATGCTCAAATTGTTCCACCTTGATGTGAACATTTAGTCATTGAAATCACCATTTGTATCAGCAATAAAAGATCAAATTTACTGCAATTTACAGCTATGAATCTGAAAACCATTTAGACTATCGGGGCAACAAACAATATTTCTGTGGTCTGAAAATAAATAAATAATAAATAAGTACATTTTCCTCTGACTGTGAGATGGCCACATAGCTAGCAGAGACTCCAGGAAGTTGTTCTGGCCAGTAAAAAATTATTAGCCTGGTCCACACAGAT
This sequence comes from Serranus cabrilla, assembly GCA_903364295.1. NCBI lineage: Eukaryota > Metazoa > Chordata > Actinopteri > Perciformes > Serranidae > Serranus > Serranus cabrilla. Next base: position 228,048 of record CAFUXE010000036.1, on the reverse strand, counting down.
TTGTAATCCTCCTGAGCTACAGAACATCTTCATCTTGCTTCACAGACTGAGTACTTCTTCCCCAGACTGGCAGATTTTAGCTTTGACATAAAATCATTAAATCGTCCCTTTAAGTTGACTTTTTCAGCCTGATATAGCTGAGAAACGAACAAAGAGGGACATGCATGATATTCTACTTCACATATGTGTCATGAATTACAGCATATAGTCACTCTTGTTTTTCTGTTCCTACCAGGTGAGAAAGGAACGCGAGGAGAAAAGGGAGATGCTGGTATCGGTGAAAGAGGAGAGCAGGGACCTGTTGGCCCGATAGGTAACAACCAGTCTCTGACTTACTCTCTTCATTCTTACTACTTTTGTTTCACCTAATTCGGAGTCCCTGATTGTTCCTCTTCCTCCTACAGGTCCAGCCGGTCTGCCTGGTTACGGTAAAGATGGAAGCCCAGGACAAGCCGGAGCCCAGGGAGAGCCAGGAAACCCCGGCCCCCACGGCCAGCCTGGACCTCCAGGTCCTACTGGCCAATGTGACCCCACCCAGTGTGCCTACTATGCCAGCCTGGCACAGAGACCCCACACCAAAAATGTCAAGGGGACTTAAGAAAGAAGAGACACAAAGTGCTTGAAGTCCAGCTGTATTTATGAACTGAATCAAGAACTTATTCTTTTTCAAGATAACCTCAGTATGGAGGGCTGAAGCAATATGTGCTGCCGGTCAGATTCTTCGTTTTGTTTGTTTTTGGTAGGAAGCTTGGGATTAAGCATCACGGGACTTTTTCAGATTAAATATGGGGTAAAGAGGGCAGCTAAACAGGTTTTTTTCCTCACTCGCATGCTTCCTGTAAAATACATAGGAGATCATAAAGATGATGCAATTCCCTCCTCTTGAACCTCCCTCCAACAGGGAGGGAAGACTGGGGAGTCTGATCATTTTTCATCATTAGTTATCTCAAAAGTTCAGCTTGGTGTTTTCTCGCAGGAACATGTCTGAACCAGGCTTTTTTTTCCTGCCTCACACCATTTTGCATCAATTACCATTCACAGCCCACACGGTCCGACATCAAGCAATAGATGTCAGTTACTGCTCACTAAATTGATCTCTTGCTGGGGATCCTCTGCGAGTCTATTGGTAATTACTCAGTCAAGGGAATTATCTGTTTTATTGTCATTGATGGGAAGGTGTGCAGGACAAACAGTGTGAGTCTCAAATACCAATAGTGATTTTGTGTAGGAGGTGTTAATGAGAGTGTGGAGAGTGATGAATGAACACTTTTGTGCACTTCTTTCCTCCGAGCTGGTAGCAGTATTCTTATGTAGGCTTGTTTTGGATAGGACTGACACCCCACAACAGGCAGAGAAATAAAATTATTAAGTATTATAAAAATCCCCCTGTAAACAAAATGGAATTTGCTCAATTTGTAGGCATGTCTGATTTATTTGGACAGAAACAAAACAAGATTTTATTCTGGGAATAAACTGGAGGCAGCAGATATTATCTCTCTGTCACAGCACATAAATTAGAGCCACCGTTGTTGCAGGCTTTCATTCCAAAATTATGCTTATTTGCAAAAAAAAAAATAAAATGCAAAACAGAACAAGACTATCCTTCCCTAAAATACGTCCACATGTGTCGTTTGTGCAGTACTTTAATATGGCCCATGGTTATGTTTGGAGCTTGTGGCGTCTCCTAATGTCAGAAGTAATAATGACACCAAGGCAGAAGTGACATTATGGAGATAGATACACACATAGATACAAACGATACATGTGGTCGTATGGTTAGGAGGACTTGCACAGAACGACTTTGAGTCATTTAAAGGTAGCTAATTTTGAAATGAAAGTTATCTGAATACACTAAGATGCTGTCCAAAATAGGAGCATTTACAATTATCACCAATCAAATATCATTTTAGGTTTGGTTCAATTTTAGCAAGGGAAAAACTTGCATGGACATTTTTACCTCTGACCTCAAGATATCGGACTGAAAATGGGTTCTATGATTCTATAATACTCACGAGTTTCCCCCTTATAGACACATTTAAATGATTCAAGCTAGGATTTTAAGATAAAAAAAACACATTTTTAATCACAGGAAATTGTGATTAATTATTAGATTTTTTTATTGATTGCCAGCCCTAGTAACAACATGACATTTATGCAAAATTCATACATGTCATGTAACTATTTGTGCCGAACTTACCCGCACGATGCCTATTAAAGCTGACTTTAAAAAGACAGAAGTTGAGACTTGAGGAAGAAATGTTACTGTTTGATTTGTACTTTTATGTTTAATGAAGTGGCTGCGGTCATTCTCTTATTGGGGGTATGTATAGACTTGAGCAGTAAACAGCTCTGAGGAGGTGTATAATTGCAGCCTTTGTTCACCTTTCTTGAAAAGCTGCTTGTTTCGCAGCGCTCTCTTTAAATGTGTCACTGCCTTTCTGTTCGGTGAGGCTTATTAAGTGCCTACGCTGTGGCAGGGCCCAGGCAGCTCAGCCCCGCTCTGAAAAGACATTGCTTTCTTATTTGTCCCCTGGAACCTAAAATTGGAGAGTTGCTTCCCTGCATCTTGATGACTGAACTATTGTGGTAACCATTTGATAGATGTTACGCCTTACGTCCCTCATGGACCAATTACACCTCCCCAGCCTCAGACGTGCTGGTCATCGGGAACTTATTAAATAGCCTCACAAAAGGTATCACATTTGTCTCCTTTTGCAAAACATGAAGACACACATCAATACACACAAGAGTGAAAGGGAAGTGGGGGAGCAATTTCAAGAAGTGAATATAGAAATCAAGCAAATCAACCCAATCTCTTGCTTGGGTTACCTAATGGAAGGTCATTGATGACAAATGAAAAATGGCTTTGACACAATTTAGTTTTGAAGATGTTGGTAAAGCAGACTGGAGTTCTTAGTTTAATCAATATTTCTCAGCTGCTCTGGAGGCAGAAGACATTTTATTTGTCCTTAAAGCAAGGCTATATGATTTTTGAAAGAAGAAACAGCACTTTTTAAAAAGAAATCTCAAAGGAAAAGTTGAATTCAAAAGCAATAAAGTGCTCCCTTGTGGAATTCATACACTGGGACTGGTAGAACCATAGAAATAGCATAAGAGTAGAATGGACCTGGAGTTGTTTACCATGGTGATATGACTAAAGCAAAATGTCAATCGTTGCCAGTTGTTATGGTAACAACATACATTAATGGGTCTTCAAAATTAGTCAGATTTACTAGTTTAGACGGAGGGCGTGAGGGGTGAGGAGGGACCATTATACCAGCTGCTTGTCGACTCCTTTTCTCTAACCAGAGTAAGATAAACATCATCACCTCAATCAGTCTGCAATTTGTTGCAAGTTGATTTATTATACGAAGGTTTATATAGAAACTACAACAGGTTACCATATCATTATAGGATTGATGATGATGTTTTTTTGCCTTCAGAGCAGCTCTACCTGTGAGAAATGGTCATATCGCTTAAACTATAAGCAAATGTTTGCAGCGACAGCACATTATCGATCCTTTCCCAGACTGTATAAAAGAAGTGGATGCAGCCTCCTCCTGCATTCTTTCTAATGGCCAGCAAGGGGCGACTCCACTGAGAGCAAAAAGAAGTCAGTTTGAATGGAAGTCTATGAGAAAATACCCAACTTCTCACTTGAGTTATTACCTCAGCATGATGTTCATGTTGTAAATGATGTACCCACAGCGACCTGTCAGTCATGATAGAGGTACATCAATGGCATTGTGCACATTTAAATAGCCTTGAACTTGTTTTTGGTTTGCCTCAAATTATGGAAGCTAACTTTGTTAGCCCCAACCAACTAGTACACAAACTAATGTCACGGTGGCTATGTTGACTTCTTTTATACAGTCTATGCTCCTTTCATCAAAGTGAGAGCAGCTTTAAATTCAATAATGTTCAAATTTACAGTTAGATTTGGTCCAAAATGTGTGATTGGAATAAATGACCTGCTCTGTCAATGGTGCCATACCATTTCATATATCTATTAGCTGCTTTATTGTCAGTGGCTTGTTATTGAACAATGAAACCATATCAGTATTGGCCTTTCTTGGTTTTATAAATGCTTGATACAGCTATAGGGTGGGACGGTAAGGTGCTGCACACAGCTTAATATTATATAATGCATATAAGCCAAACATCTTTCATTTTTCAAATTAGCTGTTTTTGCAATTGAAGATTTATCTTTTAACTTATGATGCTAAATTATTCATGATTTGAACCATTTAAAACGTGTTTTGACACATAAACAAAAATGTAATAGCCTGGTTTTTCCCCATTTTTTCTTGGTGAATTGGTGCTAAGATATTTTTAAATTAGTAGCATATTGTAAGTATTGGAAAGACACATGTACTGTACTGTATAATAAAGACTGGAAAGGATTCATTTTATAATACATGCTTTGCTTTGTTTTTTTCATCGGGTGATGCATGTCTCATGTTGTTCTGTCACTATACATTAAAATATGTGTAATATCAGTAAGCTGAACATGTAAACCTGTACATAGCATGAAGCTTTAAATTATGCACACAACTTAAACTCCACTGGCTCCCAGACACCATAGGATCTATTAAATCAAAGGGATGTCTTTAGGATAGCCCCTATGCTAACTCTTTCGAGCAGCTTGGTAAAGGTCATATTTGATCTGTGAATGTATTTGTGCTGTGCAGACAGAGGCAAGGATGATGATGACTGTCCTTTGTAACCAGGCAACAGTGAAACGCCCTCCTGAATCTAGATTATATCCATAACAACCCTGAAACCTTGGATTCAGTACAAAGTCATTTGACTGAAGATTGGCTGTGGAATTTCATTGATTTTTATTTCATTTCATTTCAACTACCATTCCTCGTGCATACCAATCGTCTTAGAGGAGACCTAATAGCCTTTTCTTATTTTTCTGTTGTTCATATAATGTGACAATGTCAGATGTTCATATTGACATGGCTAAAGTATCAAATAATGTAGTTAAAAATAATTCCTATGAGCAAAAACCTCAGGTTTCAGACTCATTCACATGAACAGAGGAAGCAAATTATGTTAAATTATGTTTTATGATTGTGCGTCTCCATTGAGCCTTTCGTTAAGTGCAAACCAGATTGAATTACATGTGTGTTGTACCCCAAATATTTGTAATCGCTTATATGGTATTTACAAAGGGTGGGAGTAAGACATGAGGAGAGAACGCAAAGAAAGGAATCAATGATGGGTCCTCTGACAGTTCATACTGTTATTCCAGCACAGACAATATGAGAAAAATAAAGTGTCTTTTGAACATTAGAGCATGTAAATAAGTTCTATAGGAAACCTGAAAACGAAGTCTATCGTCATGTATAATAATGGGACTTATTGTCACTTGCTTATCTTTTTTAATACTAAAAGCTGCAGCTGCTCTAGGATCGATTCTATGCTCCATTGAAATGGAGACAGTTTTAAAATAAGTAATCTGCAACACTTCCAAAACAAATCAATTTATTACATTGTTTAAAACATGAATATGACAATATCAGGAAGAACAAATGTATGATCCGAAATGAGTGCAGATCTGCACTCACACTTTTTATTTTACAGGCATAACCTCAAAAAGATACGTAGTTCTGTTCTTATGGAACTGGCTTGTGACTGCAGCAGGGAATCAGGGGGCATTCTGTGGACTCTACATGGAGCTAAAAGAGTAGAAACAATGTTGGAGCTTATTCAAGAAATGAAAGAGAAAATGAGAGAGACGTACCTTTATAATACTTTACAACCTATTTGTTTTCCTTTAGATAAGGGGTCAGCAGTTGTACCTGCAAATCCGAATGGGACAACTCATGGACATAGGAGCATGTCGTCTGCAAAGCAGTTGATTTGGCATCAGTAGCAGCTATCTTTGAACATCAGATTAGCTCTCACTAAAATCACATACAAGTTAAAATGTCTATACAGTATTCTACAATTGTGCCTTGTCTCTTTTTCCCTTTGTGTCTCTTAGATCCGTGCTTCAGATGGAGACATCTGAGGACTCCCAAAGATCACCATGTCTGAGACTCCTGAGAAGCTCTGAGGCATGGTCACTGCAGGATGAGATCTGGAGTGTGTCAATGAGCTGTGGTGGCTCATGCGTTTTTGTAGCTGGCGGACTTCTTTCCACTGACCATGTAGAGAGGAGGAAGTCTGCTTATACAGGTTGATGGGTCACAAAGCCCAGGGGGCCCTGAAGGTCCCCTTGGACCGGCTGCCCCTGGGGCACCTGGATTTCCTGCATCACCACGTTCTCCATCTTTACCATCCTTGCCAATGCCAGGAGCACCTGGTGCACCTGAGGAAAAGGTAGAAAATGTGGAATATTTGAGAGTATAATTCATTTTTCCCCAAAATCTGTATATATTATATTATATATGTATCTCAAACACATTCTTACTCCCAACTTGTCAACTATAAACACTCATGCTTACGATACATTAATTTCCTCTGGAGTGTCTTTTTTGAATTGTCAGGGAAGCAAATTTCAGCTCATTACATGGCTTTTCAAAATAAATGTTGGTGTTTACAGTCTGAACTCATTAGACGCATACAATCTGATTTTAAAGTAAACTGCCATCATAAGTTTCTCCACCAAAACCTAGGCAATAAAACTGTGTGGTTAAGTTTGGGGAAAAATATTTTTAAAGGAACAGTTGTGACAGACAGATGGCCAGTCCAGTTCTGATTGCTATCAAACATCAGTGCAAGACTGGTTGTTTCAAAGAAAACTGTTTAGAATAAATGGAATAAAATGCATCCAGCACATTTGTTGGACCTCAATAATACAAAAATGTTTTGGTGAGTAAACCTCTATCTACACTCAGAAGCTTCAGGCCTACATGCTTTCCCACAAATACGTCAAAAAACAAAGTATTGCTGTTTCAAAAAATAAAAATATTGTGCAAAACAGCAGTATCACGATGGGTGATATTTCCTTAGGAAAAAAGTGAGGAGAATTTCCGGTCCAGCTGATAAAACAGGAACATTCTCAGCAGCGATATGCTCTAATTATGACAAGAATGTATCCTTACCTGTTGCACCTGGTGCGCCTGGGCTTCCTTTGATCCCTACACCATCCTCTCCCTTGTCTCCCTTGTCTCCTTTCTCTCCAGCATCACCTGCAGAACAGAAGAGCCCGGAGGGGACGCACAAATTAATGCAGAGATGAAATGGAGAGGCATACTGTTTTCACACTTACGGGGATGTAATTAGGAAACTTAATGACTCCACTCTGATACAGAATGTTTAGTGAATCATTGATTGTATAATGTTATGCATGAGTGAATTCCTTCTATCCGCAGAGCGCTCTGCAGAACTTATTTCAGTGTGAAGACGGAGTCGTACTGCTTTGTTTTTTCTAAGGGCTTCGCTTAATTTCTTGCCTCTACACCCACTGTGTGAGTTCTGGATGCTCTCCAGGAAAATACAAGCTATCACAGCAGCACAGCTTATCTGTCACAGTGCTAGGGAAACACATGCAGTATTTGCAAACCACTTAAGGCTTTGTTAAAGATTGCTGGAGGCAGCAGCTTTGGTTATCACAGGACTGGCTTTGGTGTGAGTTCAGTAGGGAAGAGTGAATTTAAAGAGGCTCACTGACCTTTCTTTCCTGGTGCGCCCGGAAGTCCATAGAACCCTGGATGACCTTTGACACCTGATGGTCCCGGAGCTCCTGGTGCTCCTGCTGCACCAGCTGGTCCAGCTGGGCCAGCAGGTCCTGCGGGTCCAGGAGTACCAGGGGCACCAATGGCTGCTGGCTTCTTCAAAAACTCTTTCATAAACTCTGCTAATTGTTCTTCAAGGACAAAGAAAAAAAACATGTTAAAACAGGAAGCAGCCATGAGCCATTCAGTTTTATCAAATATAAATATAAGTAAAGATATGGATGTGATAAAGTGAACAGGCTTCACCTTCAACAACAGCTGAGCACATATCCCGGAGCTTCTCATCACTCACTTTTGGGCCCTGTGAATAAATGACTAAACATTTACACTGCAAAGTGACTGCTGGTTGTTGCAACTAAGACCATACATTTGTATAAATCAGGAATGTTTCTATGTTTCCAGGTTCCTAAGTTCCAAAGATCCTATGTTCCTAAGATCCCAAGTTCCCAGGCTCCAAGTTCCTGCGATCCTAGTTTGGGTCCTAATTTCCCAAGATGCTATGTTACCAAGATCCCATATTCCCAAGGTCCGATGTTCCAAAATTCAAGGGAAATTTCTTCGTAAATATTATGCCATTAATCCCAATCTGTCATGTTACACAGATACAGACCTATGGAACATGTGCTATTTAAAGCTGGGGAACATAGGACCCTGGAAACAGGATATTGGGAAGAAATAAATCTCTGCATCAAGTTCAAGACGATCGTCAAAAGCGTATTTAAAGGAAAAGGAATAAGAGGGATTTTGTTCTCAAAATGTATATATTTTTCTTTAAACTATGTTTAAAAGCCTAACAAGAGATAAATGAACACATATCTCTCTTACCCATGTTCCGATGCTAGTTTTGAATACAGTACTATGTAGGATACATATTGTTTATTTGCAATAAAAGCTTCTCATCAATAATCTTGCATACTTTACACTGAACGGTAACACTTACAGGTAGACCTCTGGGGCCTGGTGATCCAGGAAGGCCTTGTTCTCCATCCAGCCCTCGAGCTCCCATTGGACCAGACAAACCCTCATGGCCCGGCTGGCCTGGTCTGCCCGCGTCTCCTGTAGCTCCACGTGTGCCTTTCTCTCCATGCTTAAGGTTGAGAAAAATCAATCGTTACCATCACATTCTGACACTAGCAAGACTACAGCTGCTGCCTGCTGGTATGCCAGTTTATTTTTTAACTGTTATATTCCTTGTTTCTTTTATTAGCTACTGTATCTGTGTAGGTTTCATCAGTATAGCTGAACTAGTCTACATTATCTTGTTCACATATAATGTAAGGTACTAGTAATTGCTGTTGTAAAAGCTCAATGGTAGTGTTATACATTTCTATGTGAGGAGAACCTTAGGCAACAGAAACAGAAGTGTGTTATCTGCAGTACAGACTGTATATTTTAATACCTGTCCTTTGATTCCAGAAACACCAGGAGGGCCCTGAAAATACACAAGGATTACATCTTTCAAATCCAGACATCCAGACATGTTGTATCATTTTAAACAAATATGAGATATCAGAACAACACATACCTGGTCTCCCTTGACCCCGGGATCTCCTGCCATGCCTGTATCCCCCTGTACACAAAAGCAATATCCTTAACACTGGACCAGTGAAATGACTGTGAAAGTCTCAAAAAACAGACATTTGTAACATATACAGTAGTTATAATAATTCTTACCATACTTCCTTTTGGTCCCATTGGTCCCAAAGGCCCCTAGTAAACACATGGACAGATTCATTTGATGTACTTCATAACACTTAAAGATTCTAATCATTATGGATGTTTGAAAGTAGGGTTGGTAAAATGACATTTGACTGACCTGGTCCCCTTTGTGTCCAGTGTGACCCTTCAGTCCTGTGGCGCCAGTCAGACCTTTGTCTCCTTTATCGCCCTGGAAATACAACACATTATATACATGTGTTCTATTCATTGTTATATTCACTGTATAGGTTTTCTAAGTATCGGTTTATGAAACTTCTATATCAATAAAGTCTCACCTGGATGCCTGGAGGACCTGCAGGCCCCACTGGCCCCTGTTTTCCTCTTTCACCCTGGAAATTAATTATAAACAGAATTACCACATCAACTGCAGTTGACACACCAACTTAGCAATGTTGATGTACAAGAAACCTCGATAAAGAGTGCAACTAAAATCCATTACACACCAAAATCAATAGAACTGAAACCTTAAAATGACCTACACACAACCGAAAAGTGAAAGTTAACTCACAGTTTTTCCTTTTTCTCCTGGTTTCCCGTCTTCTCCATCACTTCCAGGCTCACCCTACATGAAATTACATGTTAGGCACATGCATCAAACTAACGGATTAATGTAATAAGAGTGTTATAGGAGGATTGATGGGAAAATCTCACAGCCTTTCCAGGAAGTCCAACTGGCCCGATGGGTCCCTCAGCACCAGCATCACCCTGAATCCAGAACAAATTGTGTTAGTCTCTAAATTCTGCTCAGTCTATTTGGGATGAGTGAGTTCTACTGAAGTCTATTAGTGCAGCAATAACATTTTGGATGTACTATGTGGACAGGCCTCAGTCAAGAGGAAGCTCAATTACCTTTTCACCAGGGGCTCCAACTACTCCCTGCTTTCCTGGCAGACCCTAGGAAAATAATATAAGACATGATAATAGGAAAAGAAACAGTAAACAGTGTGTTATAGAAGAAAATAATCTATATTGCTAGGAAGACCTCAGCCATTCACTTGTCATTGTTTACAGACTGGTTAGAGATATCATTGGTGCTTTTTGTAAGTGTTCAAGCTCAAAACAACAATATAGCTAACCTCAGATATAATGCACATGAATGCAGATCACTTCCTTTAATAGCCAACCAAAAGTCAATGGTCATCAAATCGCCGACCAAAGCTAGCTCAAATGTTGTTCACCAATACTACTTGGACTACAAAAGAGTTACAAATGGAAACCAGAACACAGCCACTTGAGAGAACTGCTATTGTCACCATCAGTGGGCCAGAACGCTCCGTTACTGCTTACAGGTGACTGGTCACGCACTCATCCTGCCTTTCAGCACCATGGACAGCGATATGGATCAACACTTATAACTTATAACAGCCTGCCCTGACCTGGGCTCAAACTACCACAGCCTGATGAAGTCTCTGCGGCAGTAGGGTCGATGCTGCTTCAGTTATGGAGCTAGCTGGCAAGCTACCGCTAGCCTCCAGTGGGACGCTAGCATAAACTAGAGACCTTTACCTGTCATATAAGACATCAACTACAATTCAAGGTATTATTTATTGTTCCTAAAACTTGGATAAGCAACAAGACTTTTGTCAGGGACTGTACAGTTGGGCTGCTGGTATGGTTGAAAAGGTGGAACACAAACCAAGCAAAAAAAAAAAAAATCAACAGTAACCAGATCCGGTAAAAACCTTACAATTCTGCACTCTTCAGAGCAACTGAGAAGTCACGAATGACTCGGCTGAGACTTACAGTCATGTGACAAAAATTCAGTGATGGTGTTGGAATAAAGTAGAGGATGATAACGAAGAAAAGAGGGGAGAGGTTGGAAATAGAGGTTATAAAACTGTAAATTGTTCAATATGTATAGCATGTGGAGAACTCATTTCTTTTTCTAATATTGGTTGGTA
>CAFUXE010000036.1:199557-216477 GCA_903364295.1 Serranus cabrilla | reverse complement strand
TTCAAGTCATATCTGCAGCCTCTCACCTCACACACTCGCAGTCAGAGGGAAATTTTTCTTCCTGCTGGTTGTTTGGCTTTAATGTTTTATTGATCTGGCCTACTCTGTGGCAGAGCTGTTGCTCTCAGTTTTAATGCATTAAATTCAAGAAATATTCATTATCATAATTACCAGTATAAACTATAACTGACAACATCTATTAAGTGTAACAGTCTGTTTTAGACGTAGAAACACAACAGATGGAAATAAAGTTGGACTTACCGGAATACCCACAATCCCCCTGACACCAACAGCTCCAGATGAACCAGCCTCTCCCTGTTGAGTAGAAGTAGGCATATGAATATGATATTGAACAGAGTCTTCAATCAATCTAAAAAGTTCATACTACATCACTGTGGGCCACTGCTGATATACATGGGTGAATTCATGTCAAGACACATGTTCCAACAAAGAAGAGACTCAAAGTGGCCACCAACAAACACATATAAACAAATATAATGAAAACAAAGAGAAACAAAAAAAACTACAAAGACATTTCTGGGCAAATTGAGTCGTAGGCAACTGGACTTTCATTTCGCCTCTTATCCAAGGGGCTTCATCAGTTCGCAGGCAACAAGCCTCACTAGTCCGCACTAGCTATAGTATAGTAGTAATAGTCAAGTGAAACCAGTACTTCTGTAAACACACCCACTGATACTCTGGTAACCACTCCCTTAGAGGTTAAAAACCTGGGTCTCACTCCACTGCCTTTGTCTAGCTAGTGCAGACTAGTGAGGCTTGTTGCGTCCTATGACCTGGTGCTATGACTATGACCTGGATGAATGAGAATATCCTCTACAAAGACATGTAAAACAGCTGAAAATAGACACAAAGAGACTAACAATGACTATGAAAAGGGGCAAAACAACCACAAAGAGTCACAAAATGACTACAGAGAGACACATTAAACAACTACAAATGTATTAAAAACCACTGCAAAGAGACACACAATGACAAAAAGGGGTGGAAAACAGCCACAGTCACAAAATGATTTCAAAGAGACACAAAGCAACCGCAAAGACATTCAAAACAGCAACAAAGAGACACAAAAGAACTACAGACATGAAAAACAGCTACACAGAGCAAAAATATTACAACGACATGCAAAACAGCTTCAGAGTGACACAAAAAGACTCACAATGACTATCAAAAGGGGCGAAACAACAACAAAGACTCACAAAATGACTACAGAGAGACAGAAAATAACTAAAATGGCATACAAACTAGCTGCAAAAAGACTCACAGTGGCTATAAAAAGGAGCATATTGCAGGCAATACATCCTACATAGTGAAACAAATTGGTAAAAAAAAATGTTGTCACCTTGGCTCCATCAGCTCCAGGAAGTCCATCCAAACCATCTGCGCCAGGCTCTCCCTGTTATGTCACAGTGCACAGTCAGAACCCAGTCACATAAGAGACAGTGAATTATTGAGTAATCCAATCCCATCAGCGGACTTACAGTGTCTCCTTTTTCCCCTTTGGGGCCCTGCTCTCCTTGAGGTCCCACAGCTCCCTAATCAAAGTCAAAGTGTATTAATCCAAACAGTCATTCTGTTCAGATTTTTCACATTAAAATCCAGGAGCTGAATTGCAGAACTCACATCCTCTCCCTTAGCTCCCTCCAAACCCTGGCGTCCACGGATTCCCTCCACGCCCTGAGAAAAGAGATTCAATCAGAAGCATGTCGTAGAGTTAGTTTTCAATTACATACTCCCCTTTCAGTCTGAGGGTAAATGCCAACGAGCACAGGGCAGAGACTGAATAAACCAAGGCTGCTTACAGGAGCTCCAGGTGGTCCGGTAGGTCCTGGGATGCCGTTGAAACCAGGAGGACCCTATGACCAGACAAGTGTCAGTGTTCATCTGCAAACATAAGCATGTTTATATCACCATCACATGCAGTAAGTAGTACTTACTCTGTCTCCCTTTTCTCCATGGGTTCCAGGGAATCCAATTGGCCCTCTTTGTCCCTAAAAGAACAAAACAGCATTTTAAATGTATCCCGACATGACTTCCTCTGTGATAATGGCCTCTGAGTGAGGAATAAGTTTCCTCACATCATCTCCCATGCGACCTGTTGGCCCCTGGGGACCTGGCTCTCCATCTTCTCCCTGTGGAAACAAGAACACATTAATTAAATTGTGACACGAGAGGTAATCACATTAAGCTGTTTATGGGCTGCAATCAAATCATGTTTGTGCAAGTTGTTCTCAGTCTCCTTCCATATGTATGAGTTGTGGGACTGGGAGTTGTTGGTTACAGGAGGAAACTTGTTTTGTCAAGTGTCAAAATTTGTGTGTTTCTCAAGTACCTTCTCTCCAGGTATTCCGTCTTTTCCGGGCTCACCAGGCAAACCTGCATGTCCCTGAAGGCAACAAGCATTTGTATTACAAATTTTATAAAACTTGACCAACACATTTATTAGATTTGACTGTCATGAATATGGAAGCCCCGAGAGGCAAGTGAGAGAGAAAAAAATTGTTAATCCATTTTTTTTTATGTCTGATCTAAACTGTTTCATTCCTATGTTTATGTTTATGAATAAGAACAAAACATTTTAATGCCAAAACTTTTTTTCCCACCAGTTTTACAGATGTTTTTTGTTTTTTTTTTCGGGAATTTAGAAAGACTATCCTGGTGAAAAAATAATAACTTTTTTCACTTGTTCCTAAGTCATCGACAATTGAGTTCACACTTTATGCATTTTTTTGTTATTTTCTGTCACATTTAAAAAACAATCTGCCTCTTGATACTTTAGATCCCACTGTTGTTGCTGATTAAACACACACAGAGAAAATTGGGTTATTTTTTTTTACTAAATGCTAGAGGGGGATTTTTCATTTTTCCTTTTCTCAGTCTGTGATATCTCAATTATACAGCAGTAATAACCAGGGAAATAGTAAAATCAACAGTTTTGAAGCCAGGGCTCTGATGGAAAACTTGATATAATTAAATGCATGACTTTATGCTGTAATGGACGTGGGAAAATTGTGGTTTTAATTGGTTTCAATATGGACATTTTTGTGTCTGAGTGTCTGTATTTGGATACACATTTTGCTATGGACCCATTATAGGAGCTGAGGTTTAACTTCCAAAATAATAATAAAAATGCATGCCTTAACATAGCCTAAATTCTAAATAAAAAAAGCCAAATTTGTCCCTAGTGAGGCACATGGGTTAAAGCATCACCTAAATTATAATAATTCATCATATGGGATCCATAAATATCTGCTTAAGACTTCATGACAATCTAGGCATTGACCCTCTTTGTCCCTATGAAATATAAGCTTCTTCTACAAAGGGGATAGTTCCCAACACGCCCCCAACACCTAAACAAAACTCAACACTAAATATAACTTAGTGACAGTAACATTTCCTCACCTTCATCCCTGGTAGCCCAGCCAATCCCTGTGGTCCTGCAGGGCAGGCAGCAGGACACTAGGAAAAAGAGGTGGGACAGACAAGACAGACAGTCACACACTCGACAGACATGGCTGCGGCAGAACCTCTTAACTTCAATGACTCCATTTGATCAGAAATTCACTGTCACCAATCCAATTTCCAAGCAGCCAGGAAACATTTGGCAGTGTGAAAGACAGTAAAACACTCACAGCTTCCCCGCTTCCCTCATTACTGGCACCAGGCGGTCCCTAAAACACAGCACAGTGACATCTAAAACAGCCGTGGCGGTTTAGATGCCCACATAAATCCACCAGCAGAAATTCCCAGAAAGGTAATGTGAAGAGAGATGGTAGCATGCAACGTCACAGTGAACTCATGATTTCACATGGAAATATGAGCTTAAGTAGAGATGAATGAGTATCCAAACTGAAATGAGTTAGTTAGTATGAGTACACCTGTTCAGCAGGTGGTCAGTGTGACTGGTATTGAGCTTTTCAAGCCTTGCAGATCATTCAGTTTGATCGACTTTGGCATGATGCAAACAGTTCTGTAGCAGATCTAAATAGTCTGGGTCTCTGAAGAGCCTCTGATGTCCCTGGATTAATGTTGCATCCCAATACGCTTTTTGATGGGTAACTTGTACATTTTTTTTTACGTGAAAAGTGTGAAACACATTGACAGCAAGTAATATAGATAATCAGCAGCTGTAATCATAAATATCTGTATCTGCATTTATGCTCATATATAGAAGATATGTATAAATGCCAAATAAATCAAACTAAATGAAGTACAGTACACATTGTGATATTTGTCATGCATGAAATGTATGAAAATTACAAATCAGTAGGTGTTGGGGAAAAAAAACATTGGTTAGATCAAGTTCCTACCACAGGCCCTGGTGGGCCAGGAAGGCCAGGAGGCCCTGAGGTTCCGCTTTTCCCTCTGGGTCCGGGTTGACCCTGCAAGTACAGGAAATATTAGCATAACATTTGATGTAAAAACTTATAAGCAAGCCGTTGATAATATGACAGTATTATCCATATGATAACATTTAGAGAAATTAAAATTTTTGATATAGAATAGAAATGTTGACAGTGAAAATAAGTAACTTAAGTTACGTACATAAGGTACATTGTGTAAATGAACGTGTTTTTGTAAGTTAAAATAAAATCTGTGTTGAATTTTGGTCTCACACAAGAAACAAATATACAGTATCCAGACTTTGTTGCTCTTTATACATGTTGCCTGACACACTAAACACTAAATATTAATGTACTACTTGTACAAAAACTTTATGGGGTTGTCTTTGGGGGGTGCAGACAGAAAGGGACACGATACGGTAACATAAAATGGCAAGTAAGTAACACACAAGAACAATACCAAAGTAAATGTACTTCGATTATTTCCTCCATTGACTTTTTTGTAAATTGGTGCATATCAGTATGTAATGAAACTTTGAATGTGATTTTGTTTGACCTCAGGTCCGATGTTTCCTTCATCTCCTGGGATTCCTGGTTTCCCTGGTGGTCCCTGTCAGAGACATGCAGCAGTTAATGCAGCAGCACATACACCAGTAAGCCATGAACCAGCATTTTAACAATGTTCCAATGAGTAAGAGACAATGTAGTAAACACATACGGCGGGTCCTTCTGTTGCTGGGCCCTGTCAAACAAGAGACACAGGAGATAAGTGTCTTGGTTTCTTTACATACAGGTGTATTTCAATGCTTGTTGCATCAATATGACATTTTACCACTTACAGCGGCACCTGGAGGTCCAGGAAAGCCAGGAAGTCCCTGCAGCCAAAAAGGTAAAAAATCATTAACATTGTCTGTGTTTGGAAAAAACAACAACCTGATTGAATGATATTCATTTACTCACTCTCTCCCCTACAGGCCCTCTGGGACCCATTGGGCCAGAAGAACCCTGCAGACAGCAAACACACAATCAGACACGGACAGTAGTGGCAGATATTATAAAGAGTGTGTGTCAGTGGGTGATGTGATGTTTCCTACAGAAGCTCCTGGAAGGCCAGGCAGGCCTCTCTGTCCGGGAAGACCGATCTCGCCCTGCTCCCCTTTGCTGCCCTAGGAAACAGACACAACAGGAATAAAACAGCTTTATCTTCTTCCTGCATCTTTCTGCACTGTTGCTAAGATACACGGAGGCAGTGACAGTCAACATTTAATCAATGGAAGGTGGGCTGCTCTCATTGTTTCTTTCGATCAACAACAACCCAAGCTTGTGTAAGGCTATGCAGATAAAGCAGAACAAGTGGCAGAGCAAGAGTAGCAGAACAAGAGAGTTGGAGGAGAAAATAGTGATAAATGGCAGAGGGACCAGTAAATGTGCTGCTTCCACTTAACCCTCAGTAACGGTTATTAAACATTTCAAGTCTGGCGTGTTTCAGTGTATCAGTACAAATTAGAGATGTCAACCATTCATCAGTTAACCTCTGAACATTTTGTAACCGGGTAAACATGTCAGGCTGTAGGTACATTTCCAGACACACTTTGCTAACGGCTTAGCTCGCTAGCAGTCCGAGGTATCAAATGGAACACTCAAAACGAAGGTGCATTTGGAATCATTTCTTGCAGGAAGATGCTAATCTTCAGTTTAGGAGTACTGACACTACGCTGTACAACAAAAAGAAGATGTAACTGGCTGCCATGTCAGAGAATTGTTCAGCTGAGAGCGTGATGCTGCTAGCTTAGAGAAGAAATGTGATTGTCCCTGGTCCAAGACCAAGGTCCAAGATACATAGGGAACCCATCTAAATGCTGAAGGTATCATTATTCCATAGTCATGACATTGTGTAATCAACATTTACATCACAATGATAAGTTAATGCAAAACTCTTGTCTTTCGTCACTTTAAATATACATAGCTGAATATTGTTTGTCGCTCCTCTGCTGGTGCCAGAAGACCTTTCTTCCTTTCCTTCGTAGAAATGTTACACAATAACATTTAGCTTAAAGTAAATTCTAACTGACTTACTTACTTACTTTTAAAAACAAGTACTTTTACATTGGGTTGCATTAAACTACAATTTAGGATAAAGTAAAGCAAATAATGTAGCTTGGTTTTGGGATGCATCTGGGTTGGAGTCTCCTATAGGATTTTAACTATTGTTTAAGAACTTGTAAAATGGACGTTGTTTTTTTAAGATTATCATTACTTATCATAATAACCAAACGTCTGAACATCAAATGGCACTTGCTGCTACAGACCATATCCTTTTAACTTCTCCTTAAAATAAAATCATACGCATTAAAGCGTTACAGTGTCTGGGTGGGCCTTCAAAAAAAAATGTCATCCCTAGAATTCAAATATATATATAATTTAATGTCATATTGTCTTGGAAAAGTCAGCCTTAAAATTCTTTGAATGCGAGATCACAAAGTGAATCATTTCCCTCAGGTATCACACAAAAAGGGGGAGAATGGCTGTACAGCATACAAAGTATTTTGTCATTTGATACTCACAGGAGTGCCTGGGCTGCCAGGAGAACCTGGAAGACCCTGGAGAAACAAATAAAACAATACAGTTAAAGAAAGCAGGGACACAAAGAGAAGAATACTTTCTCATTTTTAATAGAACTGATTCAGACAGTAACAAACTTGATAGAAAGAAAGAGCATTATGAAGGAGGAAACACTTACATCTCTTCCATCTCTGCCGTTTTCTCCTGCGGGCCCTCTGGGGCCCTCTGGGCCAGTGGCTCCTGGGGGGCCTTGGACTGATCTGTCAGGCTGGGAGTGAAGTAAACCAGTCAGAAAGTGACATTGACTGAATAAAATCTATGAATGTAGCTTTTAATCAAACTTGTAATTAAAAAAAAAGTGAAACTTACACCTTCAGGGATCCACTTAATACATTATACCAAAGATCATTTGACATATTATGCTTTTCAAGCAATAAAACAATACATTGGACACATACTTGGACTGAGGACTGTATATGATAATGTAATGTCTTTTTACAGCCTGCAGGCATGTTTCTAATTAGGGACATTTTTTTTTTTAGATATAATTCTATACATCTCTTTGTGTCCTAAAAGAGCAAACAAGCAAAACCACCACTATAAATTAGGTTTCAGATCAAAGCAATGAGGAAATTAGGCAACCAAAGCACTAAAGTAGATTATTGGCTTTAAATCACAAAGCAAAAAGAAAAGTAGAGTAGATAAATAAATACCTCAGCATTGGCATACATCTGAAGAAGCAAGAGAAATCAGATAAAGGGAGAGTTAGTGGAAGTAGTCACACCACCGTCACCAAAAGTATCAGCAGAAGCCTGTTCATGATCATAGTAGTGAGTATCATGCTGTCATTTGAATACACAGCCCATAGTACCAACACTCCCCATGTACAGGTGGTTACCTCACAGCTAGATGCAGCAATGTTAGCCTGAAATGTAATAGAGCGCACCAGGCCAGGAAATATTTCTGTCTACAGTGGGAAGGAATATTTGCATCTTGATAGAAGTGATTGAATAATAATGTGCTTATTCTAATTCATTGCACTGCAGACTTGACAGAATGAGATGTGAGACAGCAGAGTGGCGTTTTCATTATAGGCTACAAGTATTTCTCTCAGGCAGAAATCTCATTAATTGTGCTAAAGCCACACTGAAATGGAGGATAATATTTAATCATGAATGCCATAAACCACACACAGTTGTTCTCATCTCATATCATTGTTGTCCTAACTTTCCTACTGGTAACCTCATGCAGCTTTAGTTACATACTTTAACGGACTGTTTTCCAGTTAGTTCATATGGTTAAATGATCCCTAACCACCCTAATTGAGAAAGATTCCCATGTTTATGATGTGCATTCATCTATGGACAAGTCTTTTTGGTTGTTGCAAAAAAACACTTTATACAGCTTTATGAATCTACCTGGTAAACGTAGGGAAATGTTAAGGAAAAGGAGAGAAAATGGAGGGGAATTTAGAAGTTCAGATGTCAGTAAGAGACTGCATCCATCTCTAGCTAGCTCACAGCAGCACAGCTGGTGACTTGGCCGAATGAGAAGAACAATTTTTTCCTAGGTAAAGAACAGAAAAACCTGAGAAAAAACAAACAAAAGATGTATGCTATGAATCCTAATGCTCATATAAAAACGTCATGCTAAGTTTAACTGCCTTTGTTAGCTAATAAAGATAATTGGCCCTTTAAATTTGAGGTAGTAAGTAAACTATGTTTAGTCAGCCTGCTGATCTACCATCATAGCTATTTTCATGGATATTTTTTTCCCTGTTGGGTGTTGCCATCCTGTTGTATGCCTCAGCAACAAGGGTGGAGAAAACTACGTTTAATGGTCTTAAACAGCAGGTGGCAGGTTACATTGCAGTCAGCTGATAATCAAGCAGCAGCAGGTAGCGTACCTAAATTAGGAAAGGAACTCCAGGCAGGGCAATATAACATAACCTGTTAAATAATGTTCTATTATACTATATTATATGTACCCATTACCAAGATATTTAAAATCTGATCCCCCTTTGTGTGTGGGCAAAGTCAGTGAAATTATATTACATGTAGCTGCAAAACCATGTTGTTAAACTTCATGTGGTACTTTTGTTCGTTAATTGTGTTATTTACATGTAGCAGGAGCTGCCAACACACATGCTGTATTCTGTGCTGACTTTAGAGGAAATCGTAACCACAAAAATCTGGCACTTTATACTCTGTGCAGGTTGGGTTTCTGATCTTACACTTTTAATTTGGTCAGACGTCCTTTTTGTTTGCCAGTTAGCTAAGTAGCATTTGTGTTTTGGCTCCATGTATTGAGGTTTAACACAGCCAATGAGATCATGTCTGCCTGCTCCATCTGAACAGCTCTGCCTGCGAGAAGTGTTTGTAGAACTACAACTCCAATCTGCTGTTGTCCAACTGGCAAATTGTTTTGGATGAACTGCAACCTCTAGATGTACTAACGGAAACTGTTTGGCAGTATGTTACACTTCTGCAACTCCATCTCAGCATTTCTGCCCTTGTTTTCTCTCAACATGCTGGAAGCCCTATCAACCTGAGTAAACCACAAACCACAGCAGATGCTGAGCAGATCCGAGTCCTTGTTACTGTACCTCGGTGGCAGGCAGCTCGTTGCAGCTCTCTCTCTGGGCTCTCTTTGGGTCACAGTGGATCAACATCCACTGGAGTTCAAACTGAAAAGAGAAGTTAATGTTACTGCAAATACAACAAGCTACTGTGCATCCATTTTCAGATGGGAAATTGACTACTTTTACATTTTAAGCACAAAATATTCTACTTTTTGCCCTTATTCTACAAAAACAAAACAATATTCCTCCTTTACAACCGTTTGCATGGCTATGAATAACAGAATGTTTGACTGATATTCCCATTAACATGCAGCTGTGCTTTATCTGATTACTGTAACATGTTGTTTATAACCTTTACCTAAGGTCAGCATTATGATATTTCCAACAACCTGTTGATATTCATGTTGTTGATTTTTTGGTCTTTCCTAATGTACCCATTTTAAATGTTATCAGCTCATTAAATGGCCGGTGCCAGTTGTTATCATCCTCATACATACATACATATGGCTCAGATGCTGCATGCTGCACTTATTAATATGTTTAAAAAGTCCTTATCAGCTGCTTCGATGGCTGGTTGTTGTTTTGTTCAGTTTGATTTTCAGTTTTGTTAGGCATCTTAACTACGTGTTTAGGTTAAGGACATAAAAAGTTTGTGATTAGGGGCGGTGAAAAGGTTGTGGTTTGGGTTAATATTAATCTAATGGGTCCTGACAACGACCTGCTCAACTTACTAGAAGGTTCAACATGCTCTTAACCCGTACCTATGAGGCTGACAACCACTGATAACACCCATTTAGTTGCGTGATAACCTTCGAACCATGTGTTTAAAAGTGATTCTCGTTTTCTTTCCTTTTGGGCATGCATCTCTACGCCAGCCTTGCCAGCTTTTAGTTTGTGTATAACAACCCTAGCAAAGCACAGAGCTGATTTTCAACATGCAAGAGGTAGCAACTATGGAAAAAAAACGCAATTGAGAGGCATATTCTGAATGCACTGTTTACATGTACAAGCATCCAAAGAATGTTCCTTCAACCTGAATAATAGGTGCATATCCAAACGGAATATGCCGTTAACTAGACCAATATTCAATTTGTATATTAATATTTTCTGAATTTGTGCATGAAATTGTAATATATTGAACTGCTTCATCACGGTGCAGTTATCTCTTTGTAGTTTTGAATCAGTTCCCTCTATGGGTTGTTGAGCTTAATGTTCCACCAATGCCATTTTCTGCAGGGATTAAGTTTTTCTTTTTTTTCAACTGGAACCCAGCTGAGCAGCTTTGCTGTGACAGCAGCACTTTAGAATTATAGCAGAGCTCAGCACACATATAAACCTGAACGTGTTTGTTCACAGAGAGCACCATTGCACTGATAGTGAACATGAACATGATTAAATGCAGCAGGCAGTCCTCCATCTCCGTTCTAACTTACCACTACGGAGGCGTTGGGATCAGCATCCAGCCTGCCAATAAGAGTGTCTCCTTCTGTGTTGATGGGTCCTTTGGCCTTGATGGGTCTCTGATCCACAGGCTCGCAGTCCACGTACAGAGTGACCCGTTCACGCTCCACGCCAATCATCACTTTGTGCCACTTGGTGTTGAAGAGCACAGAAAGGCCGGGGAAGGTGACAGTCTGCAGGTTGCCATCAGCGCCCATCAGGAAGTACTCAAGAGCCTGCTGGTCACCATTCAGCCTCAGTCCGGCTTGTTTGTAGCCTTCTTCATCTACTATTTGCCAGACGTTCCACACCTTGTTCACTGTGTTTTTGATCATGCGGAACGTCGCCATGAATGAGTACTCGTCAGGGAAGCCACGTGGAAAGTTCAGCCTGGGAGGGATATTGAGCACAATGGTTCAAATCAGGTGTCAGGGTCGAATGGTGCTTTTATTGAGTGGCACTTCAAAAAGAAATTTAAAGGCAGGTTATTTTTTTTGGTTTTTATTTTTTATCTTTTATGTCAGAGTTGAAGTTATGTTTACAAAATAAACAGCACTCAGCAAAACTATCAGAAAATGATGCACACGATGTGGATAAAAATAACTTAAAAAGCCTCGCCATCACAGTCTTTGATAGTCAAATGCAAATACATTGAAGCTACATGCTTCAAAGAGAGAAGACATGTTATTATATCCCAAATGAGATACTGTGAAAGAAGCTGCCTCAGTGTATAAATCACTGCTTCAATTACAACATGCAGCCCTGGTTAGCATCCACAGTCTGGTGCTTTCTGTGTTTTTAACAAGCCAGATTCTCAGTAGGTGGTGCATTCATAGATGGGCGCTGCAGCCGGACTTTTACCATCTTGTAAACGATCAAGGTGAGGCAATAAAAAAAAGAGTTTCCTGTATGCCAGTAAAACAAATGAAGACCACTCTCTAACTTTGCCTGAGGTGAGAAACTATGTGCTGCTTTTGTCCTGCAGGGACAGAAAGGGAGGGAGAGCAGCATAAGGCCTGCTGGCAGGGACAGACTTTAAAGCACAGTCTGTGCCACAGGACTTGTGGGGTAAATAAACATGTATTTACATTCAGTGTGACAAGCCTGAGTGGCGTAGGTGCAGGGTGCCAGCGAGTTATATAACAGCTTTTAAGGAAAGCTGGCCTGCAGGAAAAGATTAGCCAAAACAGACTGGAGCAGCCACACTGGGAAACACCATGAGATATCTTTGGTTATGTAAAGTGGGAAAAACCTGCACACTGTTTGAAATTGTGTTTTGAAAAACATGTCTTTCACTTGTTAAAGGGGACACATACCTTATTATTTTTAAAAAGACACGGAAATCTCACTTTTTATAATATGGTACCTTTAAATAAAGTATATATGCAAAACATAGAAAAATTACCTATTTTCATACTGCATTTTTGATGCAGGGCTTCGTTATAGACTAGGCAGAGTGGGAAGCTGCCTCAGAACCATGAACCTCAAGGGTCCCTAAAACCAGCAGATTCACTCTGTGGGTTTGTGGTAATTTGCTTAAAAGTAGGCACACTGCACCTATTTTACACATTAAATTTTGTTTGCACATTATGCATTTTGCCTCTCTCCCAAAGATTGAAGTGATGACATCCTCTGGGTAATTATTCAACCTTTTTACTGCAACAGTCTCAGTTACAAACAAGATTACTGATGCATTTTGAAAGCTTGTAGCTGGATTCATACCAGGGATGTAAAGTTACTGCTTAAATTCTGACAAAATGTGTCTGTTACAAGTCCTCCAGCTTCATGCAGGTGCAATACAAAATATCTGTACTACACCTTTAATCAGCAGGGTTGTAGTAGTTGAAGAGGTATGGGTGCTAATATATGTGTCGCTGACAGGGTATACTGTGTAAACCACTGTAACAGGTGCCCATATACCCACACATATTCTTCACAACACCACTGTTTTTAAGTATAATCTAATAAAATAATATCTGAGGGCCTTTTGGTTGGGTACATTAGTGGCCCCCATCTTACTTTTTCCCCAGGGCTCCCGAGTTCCCGAGTATAATACAGCTATGTGCTAAAACTAACCTTTCATTAAAAACTAGGGAAAACCTTAACAGGAAGCCAGTGCTGTCTTTGTTGAGTCTAAAAACCCATTTAAAGGGGTACATACAACAGAACATAAATCACTACTATAAAGGCATGGTGAAATATGTCTCTTTAAGAGCTTCAAGTAGTGTCCATCCCCCCCACACATAAACAAAAATGCTTCTCCTCTGCCTTTGTGTTTAAGAGAAATAGGTTCAGACATGTTTTTACCAATTATATGCTGCTCGCCATGCAGTAACATCTGCAGCGGACCTGTAATAATGCAACACCTGCATCAGGAGGACCTCTGCTGCCTCCCAACATTTCTGTGTGTTTTTATCTGTTTTCCTTTAAACCTCTTTACTGTACTTACATGGTTGGAATTTGGAAGTTGGCCTCCTTGTCGAGACGGTAGGCCACCTGGTGGGAAGTGGAGCCGTCCACCTTCCTCACGCCTTTCAGAGGGATCACATCCAGCTGGAACTGGGTGATCAGATCAAAACCTACGAAGGACAATGTATGAAATGTGATGACGGCGCCGATGGAGAAGTTGATGAAGTATGTTATTTTATGATGATTCCTGCTGTTCTTATGTGAGTAAGTAGAAATAATGGCAGCAGTAGCAGCTGCGGTTACAGCAGAGGGGAAAGTAACTACATTAGCACTAGCATATAATTAGCATTATACAAACTACAATTAGCAATATGAATTTATAAGTGTTCCTGCTGGCATTACTATGTAGAAAGATTGAATTTGTCAATGTTTTAAATGATGGCGGGACGCTAATTAAGGAAGTTATTGTTTTTATCTTCATTTAATTCAATTCTGGTTATGGAAGTTTTTTTTTTTTGTATTATTTGTTGGTTATTTAAAGTTACAATCACAGCATACAGTCATAAATAAGTTACTTAACAGGCCAAGTTAAGTGTCAGCTGTCCACCTGACTTTCACCTAAATACTGTCAGTCACTAAAAAAAGGAAGATACTCAAAATCCACAAAAAGATACAACAAATGACAACAGACACACAAGACTACAACGAGACATGTAGTGAATATGAAAAGGAGCAAAACAACCACAAAAAGAAACAAAAATGATTACAAAGAGACACAAAACAACTACAAAGAGAAACAAAAAGACTACAACAAGGATCAAAACAACTACTGATAAACACAAAGTGACTACAGATATATAAAACAAACAGACAAAACAACCACAATAAAAACACAAAACTACACAAACAACCTTGTCTTGTTTTTAACAAAAACAACTACAAAACAAGAGGAGGGCAAACAATTATAGTCTGTATGTCTTGCTCCCATGTAGGAAAGGTGGGGCCTGTGCCGACGGGCCCATTATCTAATACAGCACAGTAAGGAGCTTGTTTTATTTAGGTCATATGGTAGACAAACTATTAAGCCTGAACAAAACAGTCAGTATAGTCTTCCTGTGACACAGTAAGAAGACTACAAGCCCAGAGCTACGCTAGCAGCACTGCTTGTTATGGTGGCTAACCACAAAATTAAATTTTGTCATGGATATTTTTTAATTAGTTTATAAGTTGTTTGATGAAACATGATGAGATGCCAAAATGATGAGATATAATAATAGTGAATCACATGTGAAATAAACAACGTTCCTCTATAACAATGCATTACTGTGTGACAAACCACAGCACAGCATGAGTGCAGATGTGTTCAAAACAGGGCAGTGGTGAGCAATTACAATCTTGCTGAGTTCAGATTGTTCCAACTCAAATTCTGTTAAGCTCAAGTGGAACATTTTATTTGCCTCATTTGAAATCCAGAGGTGTTTGGAGGTATGAGGCGGCCCACCCTGTTCAACTAATTAAACTCACCACCTTGCTTTGAATAGTCCATTTGCTCTTTGAGGGATAATGGAGCCTTAGGCTTGTGGTTTTACAACTGCTTCAACTGCTGCTTTCTGAATACAACCTGAGTATAGGTCATTACCTGGAAGGTCATCTTGTCCGCTTCTCATTGGCGGGCAGACGGTATCGCCATCCAATCGGTTGAGGTCCAGTTCTGATAGGATAAAACCAAAAGCAATAATCTTGTTATCCTTATAATATATTATCGGTCACTTCAATTTAGCTGGCATATTCCAGGAGACAGATACAAGGGAAAAGCAAGGTCTTTAATGTCTGAGTGGATTAGCATCACAATGCACCGTGTGTGCATTTTTAATGTGAGTTTCTCTTACAACATTTCATATATTCACACATTTCAAAGCTGGAACACAAATCAACCTTGTGTTTGGGATTTATAATGCAGACACCCTGTGTGATCTAAATGTATCCTCAGAGATGAAATGTAATGCTGATAAATATGGCAGCCAGTGTTGCATGACTAGGGCCAAAGCCATGTGTCATTAGAAGGTCAATGTGGCTGGTGAGCCACTTTCATTTTTATTCCTATCTGATTTATCAAGATGGAAGTCTCCTTTGGTGTCAACTTAGCCAGCCATTCATCACACTGACATTTTTTTTTCTTTCATCATTACTGTTCCTCAATACTTTTGTTTTGTTGATCTACCAAATAAAGGACTGGGCTAGTTTGCAATGCCAAATGTCAGCTGCTGTTATATGTCAATTCAGAAAGCCTTATCCTCATAGGCTATATATATCAGAAAAGAACATAGCCACTGTGACATCACACATTGGGCCCTGAGTTTGGCATTTTGGCCATGAAAATCTTTTGTAACTAGCACGAGTGCAGAAAGCAAATGGCAGCTGGGTGGATGCTTTGCTATCAACTAACATAAAGTATGGTAGCACACAGTACACAATGGTAGCAACCTGTCAATCACAAGGAGGCCCTGCCCTAAATCATGTCCTGCTTTATTGTCTAACTCACTCTAAATTGGACTTTTATTTACAAAATGAACAATGCTGTATTGTAGAAGACTTGAAACTAGTGATTAAGATCAAAAACACATTCGGAAAATGGTTATTGCCGTAATAAATCAAGTGAGCAGTTTTTTAAACCAGTAAAGTCTCTTCGATCATTTCTTCTTGCGGCCCATCAGAGTTCACATACCTGCATAACAGCGCTATCTGTTC
The DNA here is from genome assembly GCA_903364295.1 of Serranus cabrilla. NCBI lineage: Eukaryota > Metazoa > Chordata > Actinopteri > Perciformes > Serranidae > Serranus > Serranus cabrilla. The sequence goes on along the minus strand of CAFUXE010000036.1, from coordinate 200,376 downwards.
GATATCGATCACATCACACGACTCATCACAGGCAATTGAGTACGTTGGAGCTGAATTAATGTCCTTGATTTACCGATTGGTGGTGTCGCCTGCCACTTTACTGGCCCTTTCTTTCTTTCTTTCTTTGCGGAGAGCGGCATGTATTTAATTTTCTGGATTATCTTGGTTTTGTTTTTGAAGTCGAAAATAAGTACTCTGATATTTTGATGAATGAATCCTTCATGTAATCACCATACGTGAACGGTTTTCCACGCGGTTGCAACATAACTTGCAGCAGTAGTGGAGTTTGGAGATGCAATCCACTTCTTAAATCTACCTTTGCGCTCCTCTAATTCCTCCAGAAGTACTGCAATCGCACCTTTTCTCTCACTCCCAACTGGGTAGTCTCTTTTTCCCTTTGGGATCTATGGCCCTTGACACATCCGCCGGTTTGTTTACAACAGCCACCTGCCTGGCACGGTGACGGCGTCGCGCTGAAACGTGTGTCGCAGGTTATGACGCAAGTCTTCGTTGACAGAAATGTTGAAATTGAATATTTATTATGCACATTTTTACAGCATTGTAAAACGTTAAGAATGTTTGTCCTCCAACAGAAACCATATTAAAACAACAAAATATATCCCCCCATCCATTTTCATACATTTTTGAAGAGGCCGTGGGTTGCCAACTCCTGCTTTAAGGGATCCGTGAGGTCGTCTGTCTTTATATACAATACATGTTAAGTACTTGGTACACATTTTGCAGGTCCCAAGACATGTAAAAAGAAAAACTCAATAGCATACAATTGGAAAATCAATTCCTTGGATGTGCCAATAGAGT
>CAFUXE010000036.1:181122-191877 GCA_903364295.1 Serranus cabrilla | reverse complement strand
CTCTGGCAACGGTCGGAAAAAGAAAAAAAAAATCGATAGCGCTTCTCTCTTAATCAAGAGTGCTTGGAGCTTATGGCAGAATGCCATGAAAGAAAAGTAGCAATTGACTTTGGGTTTTTTAGGATGAAGGTGAAGCTAGGAACAGAGGAGGGAAACAGTCATCCTGCATGGATTGGCTTGGTGCATCAAAGACACAAAACACCCAAAGACTCATAAAGAAAACTCATTTCCTATTGTTGACTACTGTTAAATACACATTTACCAATGCTAACAGCTTATGGGCCATGGATAAATTTTTTTTTCATTTGTAGTTACATAATCCTCCCCTCCCCCTTATCTGACAAGTGATTAGTCTGTGAGGGTTTGTTTAACCAGCACAGATGGCATTTTAATTGCAGTACCTGACTGCCAGGAATAAACGAGACAGTGCTAGTTAATGTTCTCTACCCATTGTTACTTTGCTCAAATTCTGTTTCTCCAACGAACAATGTTCCCTCCTTGATCCGTGAAAGGGTAACAGATAAATGTATTCTTGTAATTTAAGTTTTGTTTTATCACATATAGTCACCATAAAACTTCTTAAATATTGATTGGTGTAAGTGTGTTTAATTCTTTGTAGCTGTCCAGTAATTCATAACCATCTTCTTGCCTTCTAATTCATTTATTCCAGGATTCTATCTCAGGCATTACCTTTTACTATCTTTGAGAAAATACATGTTTGACTAAATAAATATTAACCACAGGCAGCAGAACACCAGATTTCACAATGCTCCATGTCTGACCAGATCAACCAGCCAAAGAGCCCTTCAGCAAAAAGAAGCTGTCATGCTGGGCTGGTATGTTCCCTCAGCCCTATGTTCCCTTAGCCCCATTTCCCTAAACCATATGTTCCCCAAGCCTCATTAGCCCTCAACTGATTGTTCCCTCAACCACATGTTTCCTCAACCCTTTGTTCCCTCAGCCCTATATATCCCCTAAACCATATGATTCCTCGATCGTATGTTCTCTCAATTGTATGCACCCTGATCTCTATGTTCCCTCAACCATATGTTCCCTAAACCCTATGTTTCTTCAGCCCTACATGTTCCCTCAGCCTGTTGTTTCTTCCACCCAGTTTTCCACAAGTTCCATTAACCCTAAGTTCCCATAGTCCTACATATATGTCCCCTCAGCCATATGTTCCCTCAACCTTAAGTTCCCTCTTCCCTATATGTTCCCTCTGCTGGTATTAATCCTGCTCACTCTGGGAATATTTTCATAATTTTGTTAATAGTTACATTTAGAACAACTTGCAATAACAGTCTTTTGAGATGGCTTACCATGGACAAAAACACATTATCACAGTGTTTCCATAACAAATTTACATCAGCTAGTCTGAAGAATTGGAAGCTAACAAATTACTAAAAATGAGATTGGGATATAAAGCAAACTATAAAATAGCTATTTTATTGATTTCTTCTCTTAATGGTGTTCATGTACTTTTGTCATGACTTTCTAAGATTGCATGGTGAGAAAAGTTTATTTTTACCTCTACAAATCTGCCATGGCCTCCACGTCACGTGACACCCACATGCTTTTATTGCATTAATGTTTGCATAACACCCATCCTTTGTTTCTCAGCATGGTAATTTCTGACAGCACGGTTCACTTCAGCTTTTAGGGGGCAGGCTGTGACGTCAGCTCGCCCGCTGGACGCACTCTATAGTGCAGCAGCAGGACACACACACACATACACACACACACCAACACTCACAGACTGGGTGCTGACTATTAATATTCCCCCTATGAAAGTAGCCACAGTCTGCATGTATTGTGTGCAAAACGAGAAGCGGGCCGGGAGGATAAACACAAAGCCAGATTCCGCGACAGACGCTGCCGCACTTTCCCAAATTGAAATCCCCGTCAGGAGAGAGAGACGTAGGGAGGGAATAGAGAGAGGGAGAGAGAGGGAGAGAAAGAGAGGAGGGGGGACTGCAGAACATACAGGCTCTGGATGAATAACCATGGCAACAGCAGCAGCAGCAGGAGAAGCGGTGATATAAACATTGCAAACCGCGCATCCCCTCCGCAAACAGCGGTTTGCTCAGTAAAGGCTGGACCCAAACCCGCTGCGGATCATCACTGCTAAGGTGAGGCTGTTTTATTCTACATGTGACACCCTCCTTCTGCTTTAGTGGGATGCTTGTTGTCTGCATGTGTGGAACATGAGAGGAGCTCGTTGTTTTACATTACAGCAGAGAAAGCTGCTACAGTGCACTGCTAGTTGGCTGACGGGCTAAATGAGGAAGGATTTTAACAGGAAACGGGAATTTAGCGTAATATATTAATCATATTATATGTATTTAAATGGCAGCAAATGTTCTTTGTTGGATTATGGTAGGCAATGTGTTGTTTCTGGACATGTGTCCTTGTGTAGGTAGACCTAAGAACACTCCACACTGATAAGTTAACAGAGCAAAAAAAGACAATTTTAATCAAATTAGCCTTTCAAAATAAAGGTATTAATAAAAAATACAGTCTGGTACTTATGTTTAGAATTACTCAAATGAAAAAGTGACTATGATTAAATTAAAATTGACAAACTACACTGTAGATCTCTGCTGATCACTGCCCTCTCTTAATACATTATTTGTCTAATCAGACATTTTGATCTTTCGAACCTGAATTGCTACATTTTCAAGAAACTTATGAACATATATCTGGTAAACACAAGATTTAAATTAGTTCTAAAGCATGATTCTTTGTGGAGAAACTCAGTTTTACAGATATGAAATCAACAAACTGATTAGTCGACAAAATCGTACGCTTGAAGAATTTCTTTGTTTGAGGACAACCCGACTATTCTGGCGACTGTGTGCTTGTGCAGTTCTGCATCTTCATTTCGAGCCAGGATGTTTGTCAAAGCTGCTCCACAGTACAGTGTGTGCTGTTTATTATCAGTATTTCACAGATGCTGTAGTCTGAAATAGTCCCACATGCTGTCTGAAATGAACAAAACAAAGCTTCTACTAAAACATGAAACAATGCAGAGTTGTCACAGCAGGTTTAAAAAAAGATAAGACATAAGTAAACAATGACGCAAGGTTAAATAGATCACAGTTAATAAGGCTGTTGGTACTGTAATGTAGCAGGACCTCAGGGCCTCATGTGGCCTGATGTAAACATTTCAGTACCTCCCAAGTCTGTTATTTCAAAGCAGGTAGCTGAACTAAAGTCATGTCCACCTTTGTACCTTTTCACCAGTTATGGACATTGACATTACATTTGTGTAAGTGTTATATGTTGTTTATCATGCAGATCACTTGCTTCTCATATAAACAACCCTTTAACCTCTTTACATCCCACCCCCCTTTTTCACAGGGGATTTTAGGGGGAGATAGCAGGTCAACAGTAGATACCACACAGAAGTGGTTCACTTAATCTGAAAGCTGGGGATCTGGAGATTAATTTGAGATGCCACATGTGTATTGTATATTAAAAAATCAATTGATTAATTCAAATTGTGAAAGAGGAAAAGGGGTTATAACATTATGATATGAGTACATGAAGGCCTTTCCCATGCCTTATTATGTCCCAAATGGTATAAACCCATTGCTTTGGGTTGATACTATTTGTTACACAGATTTTGCATAGACTTTTCCATTTTTGAGCACTAGTGAGTCGATAAAAATGGTCAAAACTCTCTCCAAAATACCACAATAATACACCAAGACCTTGAAGAACACCATAGAAATCCATGATGTGATTTACTATCCTAACGTTCACATCATTCCATAGAGGGAGGTCATGTTTCAAAAAAATATTTTGAATCCACAAACAGTTTTTAAGTCATAACCAATGTATGCAATTCCAACAATGTTTAGTATGCAGAAATATTAAAATACAATATTGAAAAATAACACATTTTAAAAACTGCATGATATTAGCATAGTGGGCTTGTCTTAAAGGGGAGACTCGTGATTACCCATAGAATCCATTTTCATTCAGATATCTCAAAGTAAGAGGTCAGAGGGCTTTTTTCCCTCCTTAAAGTTTAGCCTAACTTATAAGACATTTTTTCTCCCCCTTCTTGACAAGACATGGCAAAATGGTTAGTAGCAATAGATGGATTATTTCCTTACTGTAGCTTTACAACTGAGTCAGCGACAGCCTCTGGATGCTGGCCTGTCAGAATGCTCAGGGGTTAACAGTGAATCAGAGTTGTGGATACTAATGGCGAGTCTGTTTATGGTCTTGAGCACAGATTGCATGCTCCAGCAGCTCGCTGAAAGACTTCTGAATGTTGGATTTTCCAGTTGGTTACTTCCAGTTCCTTTTTTTTTTCCTTTTTGCAAAAAAAGCTCTTTGATCATAAGAGAATCTTATTTGGAGTTAGCAAGGATGCTGGTCACATCCTCTCAAAGTCACACTCTGACTCATTTTCAACTTGATAACTCTACTTGGTCTCTTTTTTTTTTGCCTTTGCAGGGATTGGGCTTTGTCATTTTGACAACAAAGAGACTAATACAGCATCACGGAGGGTTTTAGCTAAGGCTGCTAGATTATTCCCTCACATGATTGCTGGCTCAGTGCTTTCCTGTAAAGGCCACTCTGTCTCTGCATATCCAGCGTGCAAATTCCCTTTTTTCTTAAAATCAGAAGTAGCAAACAAGAAATAATGTTACTGTGACTTTGATTTGACAGATGTTAAAATGCTTAAAACACCTCAAAACCTAGACAGGGATTCACAGCATTTGCATTTCATTTCTTTGCTTGAAGAAGGTGCTGTAACCCACTGGCCCTCTGTCACATACTCTCCTTTTATTTTGTGATAGTCCTGCTTCTGTTATTGTGTTCTGCAGAGAGTGTTAGATGTTAATAAATAGAATAATACCTGAGATTAATATCCGGGCCTTTGAGCTGTGCACACATACAGCAGCTCCCAGTCGTGGCACACAATGACTCTCTGTGCTGCAATGACACCTACGCCTACGTAGCCTGCAAAATCTTCTCATTCACATTCAGTTACTATGAACACATTGCATCTTCGTCCTCTCAAAATCCTGACGGGATATGTCAGTCAGCATTCCTGACTGAGCTGACACCATCAGGAGCAGCTGGAAGGGGAGGAAGGCAGCTTAACCTCTTCCACTTCCCTACTATAGATCCATTTTTGTCTTTTGTTAAAAAGGGGCAGCAGGTCTTTACGGGGCGATAGCAGGTCAACAGGAGATGCTACATAGATGTGGTGTACATCATCTAAAAGTCGTAAATGGAATGGACTGCACTTATATAGCGCTTTTCTAGTCTTTGCGACCACTCAAAGCACTTTTACACTACAGACTGCGCTCATTCACCCTTTCATACTGGTGGCCTAGGCTACCCTACACGGTGCCACCTGCCACCATCAGGAATTCATTCACACACCGATGAACGCAGCATCGGGAGCAGTTTGGGGTTCAGTATCTTGCCCAAGGATACTTCGACATGTAGGCTGCCATGGTCAGGGATTGAACCACCAACCTTCCAATCCAGTTTTCTAGTCATTAATATGTACTAACAGCCCAGTCGCCTGCAAAAAATATTGGCATTTAAAATTTCTGCAAACCACATATACTTGTTTTATAATCCAGAGACGAAGCAAGCAGAAAATGAAGGACAACAAGTGAAAAAGTCAATTGGGAAATTTGGATACAAAATATAAAGAACAACAAGGTCCACCTGTGTGGGCGGTACTGGGTGCAGGACGGGTCACACAAATACAACACCCAGGAGATAAGCATACATGTCTCATGTGAAACCAAAAGTAAACAATATTGTTGTCACACTTTTCTTCACTAACATAATAACCTAATTCCCGGCAGTTACATGCATTTATTTAACTTCATTTAAAACATATTTTCCTATAAGCACGTTTTTCCCCCCAAACCTTCAGCATGTAGTTTTGTTGCAGTGTGTTTAAAGCAGCGGTCGTCAGTGTCTCTATGAGAATGAGATGGAGCGGTTCAGAAACCTTCACATTCAGCATCATTGTGGTTCAAAATGTCAGCTTATTTGCAGTTAGGGTCCCTAGTTTAAGTCCCTTAAAAACTCCTCATTGCAACACCAAAACCTTGAGCAACAACATGTAAAGTTCCTGCTGTGATAGTCTGTGAGAGTCTTTGCAAAGTCTAGCGCTCCAACAAATCCACTGTTTGTGTGTATGGCCTGCATTAAATAATAATCAGACAGCAGATGGCTGTTTTGTAATGATTAGTGTTTAATGATTTGCTGCAAGTAAAAAATGAGATAGTTTGCAAAAATGCACAAGCAGCAAATTCTAAGCATGAGCTCGGCTACAGGTTGTGCAGATCAGTGTGGGACAGCAGTAGTTATCAGAGCAGGGCTCAAGTTATTACTGCTTAGGTAACCATTCGTACAGAAGGAAATTGATCCATGTGTTTAGTTTATTTTCGATTTTACTTGATTGCTCAGCAGTTTCTCATGCCAACTGCCCGAAACTACATTTCTGTAGAGAAATGAAGAACCCAGGTCAGAAACAAGATCGTAGATCATTTGAATCCAGGTCAGGAATGGCAGATTCTGCAACTAACATTACAGAATGTAACCACATTAAAAGGCTATTACTAAAACCATTAATAGTATTCAAACTGGGTTTTGATTTTTCCTAAATTTATTTAGGGTTTGTAACGTTAAAAAGATGAAAAAATAAACTTTTATTATAAGGCTTTTTAGCTGCTCTTTTCTATTCTCTGCAAGATTTTCTGCAGTCTCTTCAAAGGAATTCTCTAAAAATCTACAACTACTAAACACAACTAACTAAACACCACATCTCTATTTGCTGTATCCAGGAAATTTACCAGAAAATTACTATGAAATGGTCATGAAATAAATGTTTTGTCTTTATACTTTACACTAACAAGAAGGTCTGTTAAAGCTCTGTAAAATCCTGGTGGGGAAATACCAGATCGTGGTTGAAATAGTCTAAAAATAGGCCTTCTGGAATCAGCCTAAAAAGGTGCTGTAAGATAGTGCTTGCATAAGGCTGGCAATATTCCATATCTTCCTTTTTACGCCAATAAATATCTGATTAAAAAACAAACCCAGCAAAGAAGTTATCTAACTAACAAGTGTTGTCTGAGCAGCCCTAAGCCTTATTCAAAACCCAGGCATTTTTGTGTATTTATTTGTTAATACCACTGTTCATCTTCAGAAGCCAAGAATTAACTTTAGAGTTCCATAAACAGACCCTATAAAGAGAAAAACAAACACATTGTTAGCTTTGGTCCTTTCATGGGATTTATTTATAATATGAAAATAAGAGTAACCACAAATTGCCCTTTAAAGACATTATGTTATGCTGCAGTACATCATCATCATCATAATCACAAACATCATTGTCATTGCCATCGGGAGGAAACACAGTGTACTCTATGTAGATGAATGACAGCTGTATACCCTTAAAGCTGCCAGTGTGGGTGTTATGGTCCGTGCCTTGCTAACTTAATGAACTCATTAATATGTATATACATAGTGTCTCTGTGCTTGAGCCCTATACAGTAGATTATTTTGGTGGGTAAGAAAGCATATTAAGTCCCTTGACTGTGGGCTGCCATTTAATCAAGTACACAGTGTTCATTCTGCCTACCTAACACATTACTGAAGAAGTGTTTTGAACCTCTGAGGCAGCAGATAACTAGGACGTTGGCTCACAACTTAGTGAATCAGGGAGGCAGTGAAGCAGCTTTGGCGAGCTTAATCAGCGCTAAAGGAATCACAAACTGTACATGCTCAGTGTGTCCAAGTGTCACGTCAAATGGCCTGTAATTGGCTCATGACATTGGGATGACTGCCGTCATCTGTGGTCACCCTGACACACACAAAGCTGAAAGCGTGGTGACTGTGTCAGTGTAACACGACATGCGGAGTCAGCATGAAGAGGCACTGCCATTTCTTTTCTCTTCAGGCCATTTGTAGCAGTGGCCAGCCAATGTACTACAATAAAGGAGGTTACTGTGTTTCTCAGCACTGCTGCACTTTACTGCTTGCTTTACACGGTCACCTTTTTCTTCTCCTCCAGACTGCTGGTTTTGGAAGGCAGATGTTCAGGTTTTTACTGACGATTTACTGGCCCTCCTTTCTCTACACTTGGCAAGATTCTTATAATACATCTTATCAGCATAAGCAAGGCAGAGGAGAGTGTTTCACTGCCAACTGAGAGGACACCTTAGGCATGCAGCATTTGCACAAATAAAATTCTAGTGCTGGGAAGGGACACTAGAATTTATTTCCCTGCTCAACTGACTGTTGGCTTAATCAGGACATTTTTTATGCTAAAGGAAGACCCAACAACTTGTCAACCCCCTGGTAGCCCAAGCAGGGCTAATACTTCACTCCAGAGAAGTAAATCAGATCAAAAACATTAAGTGCGGTCAGGCATCCTGGTGGCAGCAGCAGCAGCAGCAGCCCAGGTTTGAGTCCCACCCAATGCCCTTTGCCATGGACGTATGAATAGAACTGGATACAGTCTTGGAGGCAGGATGGCAGAATGTTGCTCAGTGGCACGTGAAGCCAAAAAAAGTAGACTTCCGCACATAAAATTACCTGGATTTTCTTAGGCTCTTCCACACTGTGAGCAAGCACATTTGAGATTTGTTACTTGCTGTTTTAGCGCTCTGCTAATGAGAGTGGGAATAAAAGGTTTTAATCGTACAGCTCTTCCAGACTTTCCAAATGTTATTGGAGCAAGTGAACACAAAGTTGATCAGATCACATACATCAGTGGCTCATAGTTTGGGAATTACATTTTTTACGTAACTTTTTTTAAGTAACTTCTGTGGTTCACTTCACCCTCGTAACAACTTCAATTTCAGTTTTTACGTGCATTTATTTACTTTTAAGTCTTTAATTATGTGAGATCAGGTTGTGTATTTTGGTCTGGGGGAGTTTACAGCTAACTCTACCTTATGTGTGCCTCTGACACTTTTTTTTTGCTGGTGTATCGAAAGAAGTATTAAGTCTCACTTATAACTTACTCCTAGCTATTAATTGTATTTAACTTTAAAGTTCTACTCTTACTCACTCTAACACACCTGCTGTGTTGTATTTCTGTCGAAGCAGGTCCTGGATCCAATTTTAGGAACAACTTTAGTGGCTCTGTCCTGCCTTTTATTAGATTTGAGGACACTCACACTCCATCAACTTCAACACTATTAAAGAGATACCAGGATTGCCAAACATGACTGTTGGTCTTTTTCGAAAAGACTTTCAAGGAAGGAAGAAAGAAAATAAAAGTCTAATGTTACATTTTTCTTTACCCTCCTCATAGGACCAGCTTTATATCGTAATACAAGCTTGACAGTTTCTTGGTTTCTGTGTTTGCTAAATAATGAACTGCTAAAGTTGGCTAACATTTTGCCTTGGACATGTAGCTAGCATTAGCCTCAGTTTGTATATAACTATAATCATCAGTAACTTTTGCATTTTTGTGTTAACTTCTCATGATACCCCAGCATCTGAGCTGAGGTGAGAGAAAACCAGCCTGTCTCGATTACTCTTTACTTCTTAAAGAAAGTGGACTGAAACAGTATTATGCTTTTAAGATAGCTAAACTCAGTACTACTCCTAATGCACAAGTGAAGTTCTGAAATTCACAGACGTGTGTGTGTATCTTCCTCTCTTGTGATGATTCTACATGACATTTTTTACAACCCTTACAGGAAAACTAGTCAAATACCGCACGCATGCGGGATTATGTTTCAAAGCAGTCAATGAGAGGTTATGCGAGACACTTTACTGTAAACAGTGTCAGTGTCTCACCTCCTTTTGTTTGGTGGCAGCTCAGTTTTTACTGCGTGTCAGCTTCCAATGTACTTTCTCTGAACGCTGCAGAGGCGTTTATGCTGTTGCAGTGGATTTAAAGTAAAATTAGACGCTTCATGTTTGGACGTGCTGGGGATTCACTGAGCTTTAATTGCTGCTAATGGAAAACACAGCTCACATGGGTGCGAACTGAGCTTCAGAGAGCCTTGGATGTGCTGATCACAGGTTCTTTTAGAGACATGCAATTTTCAATGGCCTGTTGCATTAACAGTAGGCACGTAGAGTATTTACCTGCAGTTTTTCTCAATAAGCTGAGACATTGACCACTTTTACAGGCCTACATAGTCTATGTCTTAGGCCATAAAGATAATAGCCATGAATAGGACATTTTGGTTTGTTATTATGTGTTTCGAAGGGTTGACACCTTTGGGTTGGTCAGTCGATTGGTTGGTTGATATGCTCTTGTCGGACCAAATTCTCATTGGTCAGACAGTTGCTGGTGTTGGTGGTGTGTCCTCCAAGACAGTTTTTCCCTGCTGAAAACTGTTTTCTTAAAGCCCTCAGAGTTCTCTAGAGCTCCCTTAGTGTCCAACTACAAAGGATATAAAGATAAGACACAGGATAAAAACCTTTTGGTAGACACATAATAGATTGGTTGATGAGTAGGTTTAACTTTGACCAACATTTTCAAGAATAACTGACAAATTGATCAGCTGATAAACAGAAAAATATCTGCAGACTATTATGATATAGTAATTTTCAGCCTCTCAAATATGGAGATTTCCTGTTTTTCTGTTTTATGACATATTCAGCTGAATATCTTAACACAGGGGTGTCAAACTGATCCAGTAAAGGGCCGAGTGGCTGCAGGTTTTTGTTCCAACCAAGCAGGAGCACAGGTGATACTGATAATTAATCAACTGAGTGAAGACAGTTCAGCTGATTGAATGATTG
>CAFUXE010000036.1:124173-180828 GCA_903364295.1 Serranus cabrilla | reverse complement strand
AACAAGAGCACAGGTGATACTGATAATTAATCAGCTGAGTGAAGACAGTTCAGGTGATTAGAATGATTGGATTCAGGTGTGTTTCTTCTTGGTTGGAACAAAAACCTGCAGCCCCTCGGCCCTTTACTGGATTAGTTTGACACCCCTGTATTAACATCTAAAGACATCAGTTTGAACTTTGGAAAACTGGAATGAACGTTTTTCACTATTAACATTTTATAGAACAAACAATTAACCCTAGCAGCCCTATAGCTCAAGTTTTTGGTTAACTAAAACTGGACAGGCAGAAGAAACTGATGAATCATTATTTTTCTGGGAACTTGTACTTGCAGGTGTGTGAGCTACATTAAACTTACATTTCTAAATGTTTTATGTTAAACAGGACCACAGGGGATTTCAAATTTGTCAAGATACAATAGTCCCTGAAACAGCTTTTATAACATCACAGCACACTAATATAAACATGCCTGAAACACTAAGAAATTCCTGGGATATATTCAGCCTTTTAATTAAAACATTAAAAACATAATTGACTTATCTTATTACAAAGTAGATGTCATGTAATCACCATTTTCACAGGTATTTGATATTATATGAAAGGGAAATATAACGCAGCAGAACTATTCAGCCCCTGGATCTATTCCTACTAATTATACAGGTAATAATAATAATGTACCAAAGGCTTGACATTAACAGTAATAAAAGCTGAACTCAAACCAGCCCACAGCCTCCAATATTAAGAAAGATACAACAGAGTGAGCAGCTGCACATGCTTTTACTCTGAAATAATTAAATCACTGGATGGTGCTCATTTCTCCAACATTCGCCTCAACAGTGCTGGTGAGAACTATATTCAGTATATCTGTCATGGTTCTATATGGTCCCTTCCCCACACTGAAGTGTGTGAGTCATATCACCTCAGCAAACAGGAAATATCAGTGCAAGATAGTTTTAGAAATGTCATCTTTCATATGTCTTATTTACTTTGTTCTCTCTTTTTTGACAGGTGATGAGTGGGATTATATCATGTCTGAAGTACAGGGAACACTGGAGTTTTCTGTAGAGTTGCATAAGTTTCACAATGTGGATCTCTTTCAAAGAGGGTAAGCAATATATATCTGCAGAACTCACATTTCCAGAGTCATGATATTTGGTTGTATTAGCTGGCTTCACAACTGGCAAGTCAGCAAACTCATGAATATCATTCAACTGAATTCAACAATGCTTATAAAATAACAATGTTATTCCTTGAATTCAGCAGTTCAGTATGAGCATGGCAATACAAACGCCCCTCCAACTGATTAAATATGTTATTAAACACTATATTATAGGAACAGATGGGTGAATACTAATGAAGCTATAACTTATCGGGTAAATTAATGTGATGTATGCGTCCACCTCTTTTACTTATAATGGACGAAGACTACTCTGCAAAACTGCCTCTCTTCAATCAGGGAAAAAAAGTGTTGAACAACCTTCATCTGAGCTGTCAGGCGTGTTTGAGAAAGTACCCATAATCCCCTGGAAATGTATGTCAGGACATCATGGGGTCTAATGAAATGGCGGTTTACAACTCAGCAAGAGTTGAATGTGCCTGTCATTAACATTCAGACAACAGATTAGTCTTAGCCATAAAAAGCAAAACACAGCAGGATTTGGTCAAAAATTAAGCCAGAATCAGGGTTTTTGGGATCTGCTTTGTGAAAATGTTATAATTAAAAAAAAGGCCATGTATGATTTGCAGTTATTACAACTGATAGCTTTGTCAAGTTAAAGCTAGCTGGTGACATATTGGCTAAAACAGACATGGCTAGCCCTAGCTGAAGCCAAAGCTAAATTTACTTACTGATTTCCCCCTAGCTGTCATCTGTAATAAAAAACATCAATTTGTACAAAGTCCGATCTTAGTTATCCACATCAGTGAATGAGACTTAATTCAATCATGATGGAGAACCACACCAGCGAAAGTAAAAACGGCTAAATCTTAACTAGCGAGCAGATTTAAGCAGGCTAGTTGCTGATATGGACAGGTGGCAACATCTAGGCCTAAAAAGTGAAGCCAATGCTTTAGTAGTACCTTACAAATCATTCTTTAAAACGGCATGCGGGGGGTGACTCCACTGGTTGCAAGAAGAAGTCCGATCGTATGGAAGTCAATGAGAACATTAGTCTACTTCTTACTTGATATATGGCCTCAAGAAACATTTTGCCTAATGAGTTTATGGTCTCAGTCGCAAGTTTTTAGTCTTATTCAATACAGCATGATGTTTATTTTGTAAATAATTGTCCTATTTAGTAGAAAAATAAAGCAGGGAATGCTTAAGGGTGTGGCAAAAATGTCTTGGTCAGCATTCGGTAGTACTTAAACACACTCTAAAGAGCTAGCTGCACCCTGGCCACCAAGCTAGCGCAAGCTGGTAACTTAGCTCCACACTCTCACCCATATATGGTCATTTCTGGCTCTTAATGATGGGGCAAATCCCAAACTCAAGGCTTAAAAAGTGATCCACAAACCAATGGATGACATCATAGTGACTATGTTCAGTTTTTGTTTATAGTGTATGGACTGAGCACACTTAAGCTTCCTTTAAATCATTCATTTGAATATAGTGGATTCTAAATCAAAATGTAATTTTTATTTTTATATAAATATCAATCATAGGTAATGAAGATTCTAATGATTTTTGGAAATTAAAATAAAAGATATTAAAACCATTACAACTTTTCCATCTGCTGCATGGTAACAAAATATAAACAAAAATCACAACATAGAAACAGCAAATTGAATTATAATGTGCTGTACCAATAGAAAGCATAACAGGTGAAATAATATATATTTTTATATTTTATTTTAGGAGTTTTCCACAATATAGTGTGACATAAAAAGCCACGTTTATCCTGCTTGATGCGTCTGCAGGAAGATTAAAACCTCTCATCTGGTGGGCTGAAATGCCAGCTTTATCAAAATGATTTTCCCTCTCCAAATGGGATGGGCTAAAGCTTTATCATGGTAATCCCTTCAGCTGAGTGCACTAATATGTTTGTTTTTACCGGTTGCCATGTTGCCTGAGATAGCAGCAGAGATCTGATGTGGACACGATGAAGAACTGCTCCTCAATGTAAAGATGAAGCACTGCAGAATAAGAATAGTTTATCAGGACCTGTGTATCTCACCACACTGCAATGTAATTACTAAAATCAATACAAATCCCTGTGCCAGACCAAGCAGCTGTACACTTTGAAGGGCCCAGTTGTACACTGATTGCATTGAAAATACTGATTGAATTTGCATTTGATCTAAAAGAAGTCTATAAGCGAGACACGACTAATGCAGGCAAAGTTATAATCGCTTCAGAAACTCACATTAAGGACCCAGCTGCATTGTTTGATGCTGTGTTTTTATATATTGAGCGAACAAAATGTAAACTACTGATACGTTTCATTGTTCTCCAGCATCTGTATACTGTTTATTATTACTTCTACCAAGGAGGTTATGCTAATACATATACATTTCAAATAGCGTTCCCCCCAATTCTCTGGGTTTGAGCTGAGCCCAGAGTGTTGTTAGAACTTCAGACTTCACCCCTGCACGTTTGCCTTCTAAAATAAATAATGATGTTATTGGACATTGCCTTTGTCAATGTCTGCTGTAAGAGGTACGGGGTTAGTTTTGGACCTCCTGGCCGCTGGGTTTAGCTATTTCATCCCAAAGACATCAGCTTATTTATTTATCACCTTTCAAAAACCTTTTCCGTGCTCCTCTCTGTCAAGCCTCCATCTTTAGGAGTGCCTGTCGCCAACACACTGATGTGATGACTGTGCTCACAGCCACGCTTTTGTCTCTCAGATTGCCAATGTGTCCCTGCGGAGCCGAGATGTGCTTTTACACAAAGCTGCATTGACTTAAACTGTCAAAGTGACCTTTTCAAAGAAATGTTTTCCATTGCTGCCTGGAATGTCATGTAAACAATCTTTATAGAAGTCAATGATACTGTGAAGTTCTGTTCTCCACGTTAAAGGCCTGTGCTGATATTTTCTTTGTTATGAATAAAATAACTTTTGAACCTGTTATAACCTCATGAACTGAGATCAATATATTTTCATCTCACCTTTAATGTTTGCCAGTACTGTCGAAATCTAGCGCCCGTGTTCATCTGACCCCATGTACAGTATACTTTACAGCCTTTGAATAGAGGTACATTATTATGTCTTTTTCATTATTAATAGCCATTCGCCCGTGATCCTTAAATAATTTATCGACATTTGTAAAATTCATGGTTGATTTTGTTTGACATGACATTGTTAACCTCTCGTCCATGTCAAGACCCGCACCGGTACACAACCATAAAAGCTGCACTCATCCAAAACGTGGACAATAAACCTGTCTTGTCACAGCTAAAACAGAGCACCCTGTGTGTATCTAGACATTGGCACTTTAATTCATTCACCCTCGTCAGCAAATAGGTTGCTCGCCAAGGCATACAGCCTCCTATTTTTTAAACAGGATGCACCATTTTAAACAAGAGAAGCAGATCTGAAACAAGTAGTCACTGTGCATGCATTTGGCTTGCACTTTTCAAGAAATACTATTTTTAAACACAGAGAAATGCTTTTGAAGTCAGGCCTTTGACCTTGAGAATTATTGTACTTGAAAACTGGCCCACTGGCACATATAAAATTCTAGTGTCGAGTCTAGTCATCAGTGAAAATGTCCACCTACAGCAGGTGACTCAGTAAAAATGAAGGCTGAAAATGAAAATATCTGTGAAAAAGCAGAGAGCGTACATTCCCTAGTTAACTGGATTTTTTTCTTTTGCCTTGTAAGACGTGGTAGTTTTATTTATATTTTTCTGATACTCCAGGCTATTTGGAGACATCAGAATGTACATTTATTTAGCAGTTTTAAGTGTAACTGTCATGTTTGTATCCTCAGGTTCTACCAGGTGCGAGCAGGGCTGAAGGCCTCACCGCGGGTGCCCCACAGGGTGATAGCAACAACACAAGACAACACAGGTACTGTAAGGAAGAGTGGCATTCACATCCTCACTCACTCACACATGATATTTTTAGGCATTTCATAGACTTTACCAGTACAACACTATCCTCATTTTCATCTACAGATAAGCTCCCAGTTTGCTATATTGGTTCTCAGTTATCACACTTCTGATGAACCCATAGGGTGATACATTTGGTCAGCTAACACCAACTGCTTTGAAGCACTGAGGGTTTCAGATTTTCCAGTTCATATTTACTCATGGTTGGCTTCAGAGACAATGGGCCCCTGGGCACAGACATGTAAAAGGCCCCTGACCACACTGAAAGCAGTCATTTCGTGTTTCTTTGTAGTCGTCTTGCATCTCTTTGTGGTGGATTTCTTTGTCTGTTTTGCATCTTTTTGTACTAATTTTGTATCGCTTTTTGCTCATTATATATCTCTCTGTTGCAGTTTTGCATCTATTTTTGCTCCTTTTGCTTGTCTTTATAGTTATTTTGTGTCTCTCTGTGGCCTTTTTGCACTTTTTTAGCAGTTGTTAAGCTTGTCTTTGTAATTGTTTTGCATCTCTGTGGTTATTCGCCTCTTTTGACACTTGTTTTGTGTCTCTTTGTAGTTTGTTTGCATTTCCTTGTGATTGTTTTGCCTCTAAAGGGTCATTATGTTTCACTTTGTAGCTGCTTTTCACCTCATTTGCATTTGATGGTGCTTTTTTTAACAGTCAGTATGTTTTTCTGTGTAGTTGTTTTGCATCTCTGTGATTATTTGCATCCTTTGACAATTGTTTTGTGTCTCCCTGCAATTGATGTGCATATTTGTGGTCATTTAGCATCATTCTACAGTCGTTCATTGTGACTTTAATCTGAGACAAACACAGAGACCTCCTGATCACTGTGCCCGATGAGCCTGTTCATCAATCCATCCATGTTTTAAGTTGTACATATGTAGTAAAGGGCAATATAATGTAAATGAATTACAGTTTGAATACATTTGAAATTAGCCAGATAAAATATACACAGTTGTCTCATACAGAGTGGTGATTTTAATGAAATGTCATCACTGACCTCAAATATTGACAAATGATGATATTAGCTAAATCATGTTTGAACAATTTGCATTTCATCCGCAGTGGTCCAAAGGGGCCTGAGTGTGAGAATCTTTTTGTAACTACAGTCTGCATCTGAATCACACACACTGTGATGTTCATGTTTCTCTTTGAAGTCTGTGTGAAAACAGTAATCTGTGGCAGTGTTTTGTTGTCAAGTACATAGTAGCACACAGAGTGAGCCTTTACTGGAACTAGTGAGTGTCATTTTACTGGGTAATGTGGATGTGGAATATGAACATTTTCCACATCCTTTTTTGGAGTGTAGTTGTCTCACGTATTCATTTCTTTATGTCTTGGCAGTATTTCTGAGGATTTAAAAGAGCTTCAATTAGAGACATGACTAAGGCTTTTTAAAAACAACAACACCAACATGAATCTACAGATGCCAGAGGAACATAAAACAACCATATATTTCAACATCTGCATTTTGATGTGTCATGGATTAACTTTGGAATGCACCAGAAGCTTTAATTTTTACTGTGGGTGAAAGCCCCAGATTTGTTAATAAGTAACTGTTCGCTGTAAGTAAACTCTGGTGTCTTAATGCCATTGTTCTAGCTGTAGGATAATGAGAGTGGTGTCTGGGTATTTTATGGCTTTCCGCTGTCTCACTGATTGAAGACTTTTGGCCGTCTCTGGGTTACAGACTGGGTGATTTACTCTGCAGAAAATCTTGCGTCTTTTTAAATCTTCCAAAACCAAACAGTGGCGAGAAGATTTTACTTCAAATGTCAGCAGTTTCAGTTCTTAAACCCAGTGTCATTTTCTCAATAAATATTGGCTGATCTTCCTTTTTTTTTCTTTGTCGTGTGAAGATATTTGCACATTTTAAAACAAAGAAAACTATTGGCACTTCTGTGGCTCAGGAGGAACAGTTTCCTATTGTCTTATAATGAGGGATTTAGGACTTAAGAATATGACAGAGCAGGCTTAAAGCTGGATGTTTTTGCACTGCAGCATGTAGCACAAAAGAACAGCTAATCTTAAATTGCCTTACTTCAAAGAAAACCACATTCATTTGTGTCCAGAACATTTAAGTTCAACTCATTTTTACTTTTGCCAAAGGTGTGTTTTTTTAAATTAAAATTCTGTAGATAACCAGCAACAAAACATCTGACCAGGAACTAGAACAGGAATAAAATCAGCACTGTACTATGGCTCTGTGCATACATTATTTCTTAATACAATTACTTGCACATTCCTTCCATGTCTTATCCTCTTTTGTATTCGAAGGTTGTGACACAGTGTTTCTGAACCAACCCAAGCGTTCAAATCTGGATCTCTGGCAATGCAGAAAGCCGTTTCACTGGCAATACTGATTCTCAGTAATAACGGCTATTTTTAGCTTGTCATGACTGGAGAGCTGTGTGTGTATGTGTGAATCTGATCTACCTGTACTTGTGAGGACCTAGAGTGTAGCCTCATATTCTTGTGAGGACATTTTTGATTGTAAGGACATTAAGGTCCATAATGTCATTTCTGGCTTAGTTTCAGGTTTTATGCACCTCCTATTGTTAAGGTAAACATCAGGGAGATAATGTAATCCTTTAAATGTTCTCACAGCTATAGCACCAACCTGTGTTAGGTGTGATTAAGCTTAAGAGGACCAGTTCCTGACAATGCAGCCCACTATAATTATGAGAACATTTTGGATTATGAGGACATTTATATTAAGATGAGGCATGTCGATTTTTATGGTTACAGTAAAAGTCACATTAGAGATATTGTATCTGTTTTCTCACTGCTGTAGCAGAGCCAACCTGTGTCTGTTTGTGTGGTGACAAGGACATAGCTGATTGTAAAGGTGTAGTTCTCAGTCTGACATGTGACAATGATTGATGTCATTTTGAGTGTTTTCTCCAGAAACACAGTGTCAGGAATACCAGCAGGGAAGACTGTTCCCTCTGTCTCATTAGTTCATGCATGGTGAGAAATCCTGAATAGCCAAAATAGTATTAGATCGCAAAGGAAATGATAAAAATAGCAGTTCACTATTCTTGCTTTCAGTAATCTATTTTTAGGGTGCTGGTCCCTGGAGGTGCAGAATTACATGATGTGAGGTGAGGAAAAAAGAGCAGAGTCCAGCTGTAGGAGCTTCAGTCGTCACAGTTTGGTTACTGTACATATCTCCAGTACACTATCTGCTATAATATGCACTATTTATTCATTTGAGCTCATTCTTAGAGTTATCCAGTGTGATGTGAAGGACCCTGACCTAAAGTGAGTCAGCAGCAGAAGCAAATAGTTGGTATGAAAACATTGTAATGAAAATCTACACTTTGTGACATTTATCTCTTCAGCTAAACACCTCTCATGGAATCTTTTGTTAAACACACATATTAGTTTTCTTTTAGTTGTGATGCAGCAGGCAGCCTTTTTATAGCTTAAAGTTACGCTACTTGCCCAGCACCAAACAGCAGATGGACACACTCAGGGACTATCTTGTGAACATGTGCAGCATTTAGCTGCTAAAGAGACAGATTTCCCTTGGAAGCTTGTAGAGAACAAAACAGACCTAATATAGGAGTGACTGTTGGACTCATGAGGTGGTGAGAAGCTCCAAATCATTTCTAATGTTGATCCGCAGCATTTTCACCCTAACCTGTCATGGCTGTCCACATGTGATACCAGTGTAACGCTTCCTCACTTCAGCATCAGACGTAGTTGCGCAGGTTGACTTCAAATAACAACAGTAACTCCAGGGTCAAAGTTCAGGTTCTTCTGACCCATCCACCTCCACTCCTGCACTCACCTCTGGTGCATCTGACAGCTGGAGACAGACACAGGGCTTACTCCATGTCTGGCTGGAGTGTAAACGGGAACAGTTTACTGAAAAGTACAACACAACGGTGATAATATTTAAATGGTGTTTTATGCAGCTTGTTCAGCCTCTGCTTATTCTAATCTTGTGAACAGAATATCCCAGACAGAAGGAGTTTCCTCAAATTTGGCACAATTAGCCATTAATTATGCATTACGTTAAGCCTTATGAAGATATACCCCCCACACCATAACATTTTTTTTTACCTGTAAATATATATTTCCACTATAAAGTTGGGCATTTTAACATTGGGGAATGACTTGCTTCTGGAGTCAGCCCCACATGGCCATTGGAGAAACAGCAGCTTTTGGGACTTCTGCATTGGCTTCATTTTTTATCCCCAGAGGTTACCACATGGGGCTTACATATCTGTAAATTTCTTGGCAAACAGAGGCAGGGTGGAGTGATTGTGCAGCAAAATAGGTCCTAAATAAGTCAGCTTTAGAGGTATTGGTAGGCATATTTTCCAAGTAGACAGCTGCTTTTCCCAGCTCCCAGTCTTTATGCTAAGCTGGGCTGAGTTTAATTTAGATTTTCTAATCTCGCACATGGAGCGAAGGCAAATAAGCCTTTCCAAAAATGTTGAACTATTTTTGAAAGATTTACACCCATCACCCTGGGTAAATTGGAGCTTAATGAGGCTAAACATCCACTGTATTATTGTGTAATATGTATTTCTGTATTCCTCGCCATGCAGATGTAACAATCCACTGTTTGTCAAGCCTATGAAAAAGTCACATTTTCCCAATCTGCTTCAAACCAATCTAATTCACTGACTGCAATCCTGCATGTTCCTAGGTAATAGTATATTTGGCATATAAGTAACACTGCAGCAGTGAGTGTTACAGTGAGCATCATATCCATATTGTAATTGGGAGGCTGCAGCCCTCCTCTCTCCTCCCCTCTGCAGCTCCTTCCACAAGGTCATGTATTAAGCCCGTACACCTCACAGGCTGGATCCTGAGCATCAATGCACCAACCATCTCCGGCCGGGGAGAGCAAAAACACCCATACACACACACACACAGGAAATAATCCTTTACTGTGTTCTCTGTGAAAGTGTATGCTTGACATTTCAATTGTCTGTGCCCCTCAGACAAATGAATTGTGCGAGAAGGATCACGCCACACACTCGACTGAAGCATTTAATGACTGTGATTCACGAACAATAACATGGTGATTTTCAAGTCAGAATGTGAACAGGGAGAATTGGATTGTTGTTTAAGGTATCTCGGACTAAGATTCACCCTCATATTAGTATTATGAAGAGCAATTCTGCGTTGAGAGTTTTGTGTTTTACTGATAGGGAGTGACTAGCAGACACACACACACACTCACACACAGCAGATGTAGAGCACCAGAGGCTGTAAGCATATTATCACCAGCACAGACTTACTGTGGCTAAAGCTTAGGGGCATTTCAGCAGGTTTTAATGTGCAGGATGTGATAAGTCCCCAACACCTGGGAGAACTGCAGTATATCAAAATGTCAGAACTCTGCAGGTTTGATGTATTTCATTTGGTCTAACTCACTGTAAATATGAATAGGAGCACTATAATGTATTCTAATCACATTCATATACAACAAGGAGAGCATGAAAATGAAATTTAACATTGCAAATATTTTCATAGTGTTGGCATACCGGTTAGGTCAAGTAGATGAGGAACTCTTAGCAAACTGTTATTTTCTTTGACATTAAAGGATGCTAATGAATGCCTCGAAAAAAAGATATATGGAATACTGTGTTACAGGCAGCAGCAATTGCTTTAAATTCTTTAAAAGTCCCCTCCATTTGAAAATGTTTGTTTCTTATGTTCATGTTAATAAGATATCTGATTTTGACGAAACTGACATATGTCTGTGCAAAGTATGCAACTAAATAGGTCTTTTCACATACGCTTTGCTAAAAGTTGAGATTTAAATGTCATTGCTTTCAAAAGCCAATCAAAAGCTGTAAAAGCAACCTGATACTTCCTGTGCAAAGTGTACAGGGAAGGAAAAGATGTGAAAACATCGTAGCAGATATATTTAAAATTATATTTTTTTGGAGTTTGGACAATAAGTTGTATGAAATACTTGCCAGTAGTGTAGCGGATACAAAGCTATTATCTTACTTGCAGAGCTCCGGTGTTCTGTTAGATAACTACAAGATTTTATTCCACAAAACTGCATTTACAATAAAACATCACCCATTCCACCACAAAACACTGGTCCTTGTAAATACTCATTTAGTTGTGGATCATTAACCAGCATCCAGTTTATGATGCAATATAAAGAAAAGCAGACAACTCTTTTGTTCTTAGTTTCTACTAAGGTTAATATTTATGCAGAAATCCACTTCCAAATACATTTAAGTGACACTGTAATTTTTTTTGAAGAAATAACATATTATTCACATGTAAAGGTTTAGAAAATGAAACCTTATTGTTTTTGCTGTTGTGTTGGATTTCATGACACTGTAGAGGTTTCTGCTTCCCCCCTGTTTGCAAGCATCATTATTATTAATGTTAAACCTGAGATCCCAGCGAAGCAGCTTTCTTATCAAGGTGTTATCACATACTGCTCCCTTGGTACATACTTTAATGATTAATCAATCCTGTAAAACAAACTGGCGTTCAAAGGAAGAACAGTAAGAGCGAGTGTGTGAAAGTGACAAGGGCGACTGCAGCAGTTAGGCTTTATTGATTTAGTCACTTTGGCCACACTAAAGGGCCACCCGGCACAGGAGAGAGGGCAAGCGAGCACCCGGGGAGATCATGAGTCCTTCACAGGTCAATCATTTATGTTAATTCCTGCGCACTTTACAGTCTCTATAATCCACCTTACTTTGTGTGAAACCCAAACAAACACAAGGGGACATGTAAGAAAATATCAAAGTTTGTCACACTGCGACACGACAGTGCTAACACAGAGACACAGCTCCTTCCACATGCAGTGCATATACAGAGGGATTACGACATTTCTGTCACACATCCACCCAGTCTTTGACAACAGTTACGCTTCCACACATCCGTCATCCTGGCTGGGGCTGCTTGATGCTGCAAGTAGTGACAGCATTATCAGGAGGAAGCCTGCGGAGAGAGGGAGAGTAAGAATGAGGCTGAAAAGAGCACAACCTCAGCAGGGGACTTCAAAGACCTCTCACGGCTCACAGCTGGACAGCAGCAGAGCTGGGGAGGATGTGCTGGTAGAGTAAACAGCCATGAGATTGCAGACAGAGTGCTGCAACATGTCCAAACAAGGTGCGCCATGCCTTGTCAATAGTTCTAAAGATAAGAAAACACTTAGAATACAGTCAAAATGCCACAATTTAATCCAAAAGGTTGAACATTGTCAGCAATTTTGCATATATTACAGCGCACATTTGAAATCACAAAATTGTACATATACAATTGCTAAAAATCAATATCTCCACATGTCTGCTGCAGGATTTCAACTTCCCAAACAAATGGGGGAAATTAGTGTCTGTACTTCTGAGCTTAAAAACAATTGATCCGTATTTATATATGATGAATTACATAATCAAGGCATGTTTAGTTCTTTTCTTATTGAAAAGTAGACAATTTTTTCTTATACATTATATTCCAGATTTGAAAAAGTCCCACCAATAGACTAATAGGGCAAAAAAATCCACACCCACTAAGCATGGAAATGAGATGTGATCTGTGTTTCATGATGGATCAGTCTCCTGTATCGCCAAAGATTCCCGACACCCTGAGACCTATAGGCTATTCAGAAGATGTTTATCAATCACATCATTTGGGGGGGATTTTTTACCATTTTTATCAACTCTTGAGTGGTCAAAAATGTTTCAATCTAGCACCAAATCTGAGGAACAGCGTCAACCCAAACAACCCAAATTATTAACCTGCTATGCCCCCCTAAAAATTCCCAAACTGGACAAACTGAAGCCTTCTTGAGAGTGCAGGGACACTGAACATTAGTTTGAAGTAACACTACTATTAATACACATATTAACAAATCTAAGCAAACACTTCCAAATCTTCATATACACTCTCAGATCCCTCACCAATCCAAGTAAACATTGGCAAATGTCAGGTCACACATTCTCAAGACTCATTAAGCATTTTCAAATCTGGGTACATATTAGCAAATCTGAGCACATACTGTAAATATTGTAAAATTGGAAAGCCCGTATTTTATTATAAAAAAAAACAGTCTTTCGAATAAAGCTCCAGGTTCAGTCATTAAAAAAGAATGATCATTTTGTACGAAAAGATCTGCGTGTTCTGACATTACTGACTGCTGCAGGGAATCAGTGATACTGTTGTACCAACAAACTGATTGTTGATTGTGCTAATTGTGCATTTGTGCTGTGTCCCCCATCAGGAGAATGCAGCTTCAGCTCTGCGGGGGTCTACGACGGCACCGTGTTCAGCCGGATATTTCAGATCCTCTACAGAAATGAGGAGATTACGGTGAACGACTGTATGAACTTCAAAGTCCACCTGCTATTGGACGGAGAACGGGTGAGTCATGCTGGTGACATTTTCTGTACGCACACATAGACACACACTCAGACAGAATGGGGAATGTAATTTGGCTGCATGCATTTTATCAGAAGCCTGGCTGTAAAATGCATGACAGATAATTACAGGGAAAACAGCTGTATCATAGTTGAGTTAAATGATCATTAATGAATGCGTTTTATCATCAGTTTTTTCCTTCCTACATTTTCTGACCTCGCTCGTACCGCCTCATACAAACAATACTTCCTTTTCATGACACAGATTTAGGCCAGTAAATGCAATGACGCCATATTATAAGGCTGAATAATGGAAGAGTAATTCTGCTCTGACATTTGCAAAAATATCTTGAAATGTCAGTGAGTTTTTGTTCAGCAGACTTCCACTGTTGCCAGCTTGCTAAATGTCTTATAAACAAAATACATTGCTCTATGCATTGCTGTTAAAGGACATTACTTGGCTCTTGGTATTACTGAGGCACATGTCCAGACTTTTAGGACATTTCAGGACTTTTCTGGAATCCAATGGTTCACAGATTTCTGTGGGTTTTCATCAGGGGATTGGGACAGGACAGGAACAAAATTCAGCATTAGCAGGCGGGACAGGAATCTTTATAACAATAGGTCAGTTTTTATATATAAATAAATACTCTCTGGCTGTCATGGGCCTTTTTCAATGGAGTGGAACAGTTTCTAGCCCCCAGGAAGCTGTAAAATGTGTAAAGGTTCCTTGCTCGCCCCCTATAGTTATAAACCACTGCAACATCTGATCAAGTGAACAGTAGACACAGCACTCCCTGTTATGTTAACACATGTTAATGTAACACTTTTAATATAGACTATAGATTTATTTAATTGCCAGAAAACATGTTATGTTGTGATATACAGTTGCAGTTTTTTTAAAGATATTTTCCTGCCATTTTGTTCTAGCTTAATTTGATAGTGAGAGATAAACACATGCAGGTTTTTTAGCCAGTCTCTTTACAAGGACTAAGCCTTAGTGGTATGCACTCTACCATTGTGGAACGCACGATTTTTCTTTTTAAAAAGAGATAGCATTGGTTTGAAAAGGTATTGAAATGACTGTCTGGAGTTCGGGCCCCCGAAGCAAATAAGTGCAAGGTCGAAGTCTGGCCTTGACCACCAACCAAACGTTTTACTAATTCTTAGCTACAATATTGTAGCAAAATTAATCTCCCTCTTCAAAAGAATTCAGTCCTAACCATTCTCGACACTGAAACACTTTGAGGATTATTTAGTTCAACAACTTGCCTCTTGGAATGAATGTGCTTTAATTGACAGACAAATGTAAATTGCCTGTGTCCCCGACTGCTCATGTTCAGCTGAAATGATCAGGCGTGTAAACCTGCCAGACAGTTATTGATGTACTGTCCTTTATGGTTTCACCGTGGACGCGATCCCAAAATTCCACCCTGCCTGTTTTTGTTGTTGGGAGCCACCGGAGCTCAAATTGATCAGCGGTGACAGCGATGAGACAGACTCGAGGCCGGGATGTGGGGGAGTTAAGATTGCCCCCGCTCTGAGCTAATCATCCGTATGATAGCCATGGCTCACATATTGACATTACCCTGCACCATCGTTCAGCCACTGTGACATTTGTCCACAGTATGGAAGCCTGGATTACTGTGGAGAAAGATCCCTGCTTCAGTCACTATGTGGATATTCTGTCTCACATGACTCTGCATGACTCCTAATTTTAGAAGATTTCATTAAACCGAGACATTCGTGTGAAGGTGTGGAGACAGAGGAGCTTTAAGGGATATCAGATTTCAGCAGTAAGCTCTCCTCCCGAAGGCTCTCCGCTCATTAACCTTCCGGAGGTTATCTGCCGCTCACAGCTACAGATAGCGCCGACAAAAATAGCCCCTATTCCCCCTGTGTACACCCGTATGTATGCTTAATCAATCAGAACATCCATACTGGACAGAACTGCAAAGATCTGTAGGGTTACTATGCGGTATTGGTGTGTATTTTAGATGAACATAAGGAGAAAGTGTGCAGAACCTTTACTTTGATTAGCAACCCTGCACCTCAGTCTTCAAAAGACTCCACTCTTGGGCACAGCCTTTGTAGTTTCCTCATACCCACTTTGTTTTTCTAATTCAAATAGGTGTTCTGTGTTTCCATAAACCATGATATTCTATGGCCCTTTGAACATGAGAGTAAATTTATTCTGTTCAACCTACATCAGATTAAAAGATCAGATACAAACAGTGAATAGAAAGACGTTATTAAAAAGAATGAAATCAGCATTACAAACAAGGTCGGTCACATTAAGGTTCTATGCCAAATCGTAGAAGTAGGATCGCTCTTCTGTCACATTACACCTGGACAAAATCCCAGATCAACCTACAGTACTTCTGGCTGCTATCAAGAAAATCAGCACATGGAAACTGTTGCAAGAAAACTCCAACCAAGGATTAATATTGTCATCTGCAAGGGCATTTGAGAGCACAGAACTCCATCAAGGCCATGCTTTATATCGCAATGTTAATAATGAAAAATAATTTGTGTATCTGCCTCAGAATTGAATTGGTTCTTCCTTGGCCCATTCCACACCCTTCCACACAGTTGGAGGAAAATCGGTCCAATTATTTTCTCATTACACATAATACTGCTGACAGGCAAACCTCCTCGGCAAAGGTAATGAAATCTATCGTACCACACTGGAAAAGGTTTAGCCCAGTATTTATATGAAGAGAATCCACATCTCATGTCATGCCAGGCAAAAAAAATGCCATGCCTAACGTTAACCATATCTAAACCATAACCAGGTGCATGTGTTGCCTCACCTGAACTACAACCAGGTGTTTTGGTTGCGTTACCATTACCACAACCATGACATAGTTGACATGAATTTTAATAACACCAGTGTTGGACCATTATTGCCATTGTTAATAGGTTAAGCATGCAACATGAACAATGATTGTGTTGATCATATGAATAAAAATTTCAAGTCAGGAAATCTGGTTTATTTGAACTGGAATCAGAATCTACGTTCTGGGGAATCTCCTCAATGTAAACTGGCACTCATGCTAAAACAGGACACACCACACCCACACCACCACCACATTACTTGATAATTAAAGTATGTTTTTATGTGGCATTTTTTGTTTTATTTGGTCCAACCACCCTCCATGTCACCTATAATGTTCATGTATTAACAACACTACTGTACCAATGTTTTGCAGGTGGAGGAAGCCTTGAGTGAGGTGGACTTTCAGCTGAAGCTGGATCTTCATTTCACCGACAATGAGCAACAGTAGGTTTTGGAGCAGTTTGGAAATGTGTGTGTGTGTGTTTGAGAGGGAGGAAGAGAGAGAGAGAACATTAGACTTTCCCCTTGTGCAGCTTTTATGCAAGAGTGAGAATGCAAACTAGGCATGAATAAGGTCTATTATGTCTTCTGGCTCATAGCCATCCCTTTAACCACCTGATCACAACTTCTGTGCTAGCAATACATGATTACTGTGATTTTCTGTTTGCCTGGGACAAACAGCAGAAGAAATGGGTAGTTTGCATTAGCATATGGCAAGAGGTACTACTCTTGTATCGACCAGCAGCTGCACATTAGCACAGAGTAGTGTTTGTGTGTTTAAACTGTTAATTCACCATTTTTGTCATACCTGTGTGATTATAGTACTTGTCAACAGTACACAGGACTGAATTATGGAGTTTTTTTATGTATATCATAACATGGGCGCTGGTTGCTTTTACTGAATTTGTAGGACTGTCGAACATCTACTAGGTCTCTATTAGCATTCCAGTCAAAATACAGACTCTTTCTTAATGATGTTAAAGTGTTGGTGAACAGAGCTCCACATTCTCAGGCATTTAAAGAGTCTGACAAAAGGCAACGAGCTGCTTCTTTGAGGTACTGACTCTTCAGGGTCAGAGGGAATAGATTTAAAGATTCCTTTTTAGCAGGTGCAATAAAATCACTTCATTTGCATTTCATTATTCTGTACTCTCTGTAGACTTGCACCAGCAAGTTGGCACTGTAATGCACAGCTTAACTGAGTTTTAATTGTTTAATTTGTGTTTTTGTTACTTTTGACTATCTTATCTGTTGCTGTCCATTGTCAGACAGGCAGTGCTCATTGGTCCGACACATTGATATATGGGCCCGAAAGCCCAATAGTCCAAAAATACACACTGGAGTCCAGTAACTGCTGATGTGCTTCTTTAAAAAAAGCTATGTTACAATGCTGGGGTTAAGGAATGGAAAGGTTTTGGTACAATTGAAGACCGGGACTGTTGATCCTCTGGGAACAATTGGACATTGAAACAATGGCATGGCACCTGTGAGACATGGAATAAGCATTAAAGACGAGGAAGAACCAGCACATTACTCCACTAAGAGTATATAAAAGTATGTGTCATTTGTGTTTTGGTATAGCTAACAGTCTCTCTTCTTCCATTCCCCAGGTTGGCAGAGATAGCGACTGTCCCTCTAATCAGCAGTCGGACCCTCAGCCTCCACTTCCACCCGCGGAGAGGCCTCCACCACCACGTCCCTGTCATGTTCGACTACTTTCACCTGTCCGTCATTTCCGTCTCCATACATGCTTCACTGGTTGCCTTACATCAGCCGCTAATCAGGTAGAGTTCAAACAGCTTGACTAACACAAAGAACCTTTTGATATGATCCGACCCCAGAGACCCAGTCGACCATTCCTAATGCCCTGTCCTCCCTAGTTACTGTTGCTATGCCTGTCATTCTTTCTGCTCTATCCAGTTCAGAAGATTTACAACTTGAATATCTTAAGTTTTAAAACAATTGGTCCTTGATTTTTGATGCAGGTAAACAACTTTGACACCTGGAATGAGGACTCTGGCCTGCAGATTGTAACAACTGTAGTTGAATGTGCAACCAGAGAAGTGGCTCCCTGATGGCCATTAGAAAGAATCAGGTTTAATGCATGTTCGCATTGGCTCCACTTTTCAGACCCAGAACTTGGTACTGCTGCGACTACTACTACAGCAGTATAGTGTGGGGGCCTCCAAACAGTGTCAGGAGAGGCTCAGTGTATGGAATTGAAAAAAATGTGTGGAATAGTCAACTCTTGTGAATATTTCAACTTGCACTAAAAGGCCAATGAAGTGAATTTAGCATATATGTGTCTGTTGACCACACCATTAGAAATACTACCCTGTGGATGTGTTTTACCTGTCTTAAATAGGGCTTTTCTACGTGAAGTGCTGCAGTCACAAACATGTGTAACCTATTTAGTTAATGATGTGCTCCTTGGAAGTCCTGGAAGTAACACTTTGTTGGGTAGTAAGTCTTCCTTAAAGCGAAACCACGACACCTTCCAACCTCACACTGCTTCAATATATGAAGAAATGTAAAGCTTGACATGTCTGCTGTGCCAGCTATGCTAAGCCATGATTGGATGATTGTTATTCATGACAAGGGTTTAATAAGATGTCAATAGGAGATAAGTTGTAGAACTGGCCACACTAGGGAGATTTAACATTCTGGAGTGACTATAATTGCAATCATATCCATAACAATCTGAACAGAAGATTGAAATGAGTTAATGTGAATGAAGTGAATTAGCTATTTATTTTAGCAGTCACATTTGAGAATGTGTATGTTAGCTGCTTGTATGGATACACTTATAGAAACACTTATCTGATGAATTCAGCCTTCAATATCATAAAGTCAGTATTTATCCATGCATTACATAGATTACTGCAGCACTTGATTGATTGGAACAGTAGCAGCTCCCACCTCTCAGCTTATCTGTCTTTCATCACACATCCACACACACACACACACTCATGCTTTGTCCCTGCATGTGTCCTCTCTGTTCTCTCTGCAGCTTTGCACGTACAGGGAAGGGCTCCTGGCTGGGGAAGGGCTCGCCAGAGAGCCCGAGCGACCCATCTGCCATGTCTGTAGAGAACCTTGTGTTCGGAGCTGGCTACTGCAAGCCTGTCATCTCTGAGGTATGTTAACCTTTAGCAGTTCAGCTGCGTTCAAATGCAACAGTCAAAACCTGTTTTGTCTCACAAAGCCGAAAACAGCGCCGAATGAGCCAGCCTCCGCTCAGCTGGCTGTTCCCGTTCTTATTTGTTTCCAAGCAAGCAGCTAAATGCCAAGTGATGACGCAAACGTGATCTCGGTTTAGGGACAGAGGCCGATGGATTTAGTTGTGATTTGCTTTGGCATGTCACCCAGAAGCAACAGGATTCAGCCCAAGGGCCGAGCAGAGAGTCGTTCTGATCTGGATAACTGATCCTGGACCAGTCTGTCCCTCAGAATCTGTCATTTGTTGGGGCTCCGTGGAGTCTTAAGGCTTAAAGACCAGAGGCCAACACCGAGATTATTACTGTGCTGCACTGTGGCTTTTCATAATATCTGATTAACCCACCTGTCCAGGCATGTAGGCTCCAGGCTCAGCATCTGGAAGTGATAGCAGCTCTCTCTGGAAATGATGGTGTAGTCTTGTCACCTCCCTCTGGTGCATCTGTTCCCAGTTACTGTATAGTTAAGCTGCACAATTGCATGATGACAGAAGTGATCATCCGATTACTGCTATCAAAATGATCAAGCATGATTATATATATGAACTAAATAATTGTATGACTATTTAATCACCTAAATATACAGTTTTACTGCAATTATCAATTTGTTTCGACAGGGATGGACAGCATCCTAATTTCATGCTGCATACAGTACTAATAGTATACTGATAGCATCTTTCACTGTAATGTGTGTTTGAAGCAGCAAGTGGTTTCTGAGTGAAAGGAATACATTGATATTTTTGGGAAATACAGTTATAAAGAAATACTCGATTCATGTTTTTTACTCAGGATGTCAAAGTTAACATGATAACATCAACATGTCCTAAGTCTATACTGCACACCGATTCTAATCAAGTTGTAAGTACTCTAATCAAGTAAACTCGACATACATGGAAATATTCAAACTCATCAACTTGATTTTTTTGTAAATTCACACTGAATTCTGAATTGGATGCATTCTGTTTTATTTTACATTTTAAACAGTGACCCTATTTCAAGTTAGTGGAGTGCTGATGGGAGGGCCAGAATGCATGAAAAATCTGGGTATTTTCATGTACGGGGGTCAAACTTTTTTGGCTTCACTCACCACTGAGCAACTTTGAGAGTAAAAAACGGGGTGCTGCCTCTAACAATGTCTCCAGTCCTCTTTCTACATCCACCCCCACAGCTCATGAGAGTTTTACAGGCTGATCAAGATCTGAAGTTGCACAATCACTTCCTGTTCGTTTAAAATAGTAAAGTATGTTGATTCTTTTGTATACTAACTGCTAAAAGAGTACACTATGTAAAATGACTATGTAGTTACTACTGTATAGAAATAATATAGTACAGTACTGCATCAGTAACACATTTAAAATCAGTAGATTAAGAGTGAATACTGATTTTTGACTACAATTAAATGAGTCAGTCATTAAATGAGTGGCTATAGTCGAAACCCTTTTTTTTAAACAATTTTCTGAACTGAATGTTATTTTGCACCATTTTCTCTATCTCTGGTTTCTCTCGTGTTTGCCAATTATTCTAACTTGTCACTTATGTAAAGTTGTAAAACTGCTGGTTCCATTTTTTCTATCCTTTTTGCAACATGCATCTCTCAGGTCCCTATGGACGGCACAGTCTACACTGTAAATCTTAATGAGCGAGTCGGTGGCCCCCCCACTCTACTCTCCTCCTGGTTTTTACTCCCACCCCTGGCTGGGCACTTTAATAAGCTCTGCGTTTAGCCAAGCAGGGGGGTTTCGTTTGATCACAGTAATGAGTTCTGCTCACAAGCGCCACGTACCACATAGCTGCAGGTGAAATCTACACACAACGCTGCCTCCTCCTTCACCTTTATTTATTTAGAGCTTTCTACCTGCGGCTACACTACATTTTCAGCACTTTCCCTTTTAACACCACAGCATTTCCTCTAAGTGTTATGTTGTTATTTGTCAGGAGAAAAAAAAAATGTTGTACATTTTCATTGATATCAGCTGTTGCATCTCCAAAGGAATAAAACCGTTCTAAAGGGGATGTTAGTGTGAGGAGAATCATTCCTTTAGAAGTGAGACACTTGATAATCTTTTTAGTGAATATAAATAATGCTTTAAAAATAAAAACCCAACGAGGGTTGTAAGTTTAAATTGTAAGTTAACGCTATGGAAATTGAAAGCTAAGAATTTCAGCAATATGAGGTGCATGATTTGGTTAAAACATATGCACATTTAATTGAATTATAACCATGCAGTGCATTCAGCAGCACTCCTCCATCACATGTATAGATGTATTGCCAGCATCTCATTAAATATGAATTCAGTAAAATTACACCCCTACACAGTGAATTGCCTCATTGCATATGCAGCCCTATACTATCAACACCACTGCACTATATGAGCAAATACTACATGTTACCATGTAACGTTTGATCCTATTACTGGAGTAAATGTTTTAATTATTAATTTTTTGGGGTATTTCAGTTAGCCAACAAACAAGACAAGTAAAGTGAACATTTTCTAACTTGTTTACACCTTCTGCTAGTTTTTGCTAGCTAGCTGAATCATGTAGGATGTAGCTTGATTGCTAACTGGGCAGTTCTAATTAATTTATTTCCATACATTCTAACTGTACGACATTTATTCTACAGATTATTGGTTTACTTGACGGATAGTTCAACTGACAGATTATATCAGTTGAGTAGTAGTTTGTTTCTATTTGCATATGACATGGAAAATACAACTCGAGCAGATAACCCCGATATTTCCATTTTATTTTCACTATTTACCATTGAAACAACATTGTTGAATTGTTTATGATTTAGCACCCATACAGTATCAGAGTACAATTTACACCACTTTCGTAATTTTTTTATGGTTACATTAGTGATGATCAAAAACTATCAAGATGGAAACGATGCTAACACAACAAACATCAAGAAAGTGCAGAAAAACAAGCCATATCAAGCTAGCTAATATTACTTAGTAGACCAACAGCAAGAAGGCCCGCTCGGTGTCTGTCTGCAGCCTTTTTTTTCATAAAGGTTTCACCAATGAGCTGGTCCAAAGCTCCTGTGGTAGCAGTGTATCAACACACCACAGCAACACTTAGCAGCACTCAGTTGTTAACGTTAATTTAACAACACTTAAAGCTTTCTGTCTATCAGGAAACTGAGAGTCACACACAGAGTTGACCAGCAGGGGGAGATCAGAGGGAAAACTAGGAAAGTATTTATCTGTTAGATATGTTCTAGTTTAACTTAAATCTCATGTTTCCAACTCAGATACTCTCAAAATTGTGCAACCCTAATAAAAATGCAAAAATAATCTCAAACGTGAAAAAAATATCAAAATCAACCTTCTCAACCAAAAACAAAATGTTTTGGACAGCAGCAGTGACTGGACACTGAGATAAAAGTTGCATCAAAAGCAGCAAACAAAAGCAAAAATTCTCCTGTCAGGTAGCACATAAAACTGAGGCACATCCCAGACATTGTGAAAACAGAGAGAAACCATGCTTTTAGGATAATGACTAGTTCATACTGAAAAATAGCTATTTTTCTCTGCCCTTTGCTCACAGACTGATCCAGGCAGGCCTCTATGAAGGTAAAAAGAATTATGAAAGTAAACATACAGATGTTCCTTCCTGGTTCGGGGTATACTGCACTTCTGCAATTACAGAGCGCACACAGGTATGATGATAGGGCCGGAGACTTTACTTGCTTGGGGCAAATTACAGTACATCCCCAGATACTCAGGCATCACATGCCTTTCAAGGCTCAGAGCTCCACACTGGCGCTGCTAAAAAACATCCCAGTCATGGGGAGAAGTGGCTGGGTAGGAGACTGCTGCAGGTCAGGGACGAGCAAATGAAGAGGGCAGTCACATTCAAGGCTCCCTGCCTCCAGATTATGACAGCTGTACAATGATAGCTATTTGGATAGAGGGCCATTAGCTCTTCAAGTAAATAAATGACAGACACGATTATAGTATCAAGGCTCACATTGTTGCAGTGGTGAACATCCACTTAATACATCTACTGCATTGTTAGAGAGCCATCTGCTGGAAAGATGGTCCATATTACAGCTCATATATAACCCATACTTAAATATATTGTACTTGAACAATAGGAATTATTTATATTTCCTTTATTCTTTTTCATTAAATGTTCATTATGTTGCCTCATTTAGCTTTCACCTCACATGTCATCATACATGTAGCTGAAGAATTTTTTTTTTTACTTTTACACACATAATTTATCGTCTCTACTTCTTGTTCCTTTTACTCATAAAGGCCCAGACAAACGCTGCCGCCTTAGATTCTGGGTCAACTTCCCACACTTAACTTTTAAAGGTCATAACAGGGATGCGTTACATCCTCCGTAGGCCACATGCACGTATTGATCTGCTTTAACAGCTCGCAGCAAGCTGTGTTTAAGGGCCATTTGTTTTCCAACGTCCTATTTGATCTTCCAAGTAATTATCCTATCCGTTCCCATTTGACACAAGGTCAGTGGCACGCCCGTACGAGTGTCGCAGTTGTATTCTTAAACTACAAAGGTCAAGTATGTGAACATGTCTGTTATTAAGGTAGGCCATTTTCTGAGAGGTGACTACTGACCTACATAGCGGCTGACATTTCCTCTGTGTCTCCTGCTCTGCAGGGGAGCTTTTATGTGCCCAGTGAAAACTGCCTGCAGAGAGCTCATACGTGGCATCGAAGGCTCTGTCGCCTCCTGTTGGTGGCACACAGGGGCCTGCACACCTACCACTCTGCACTGATGAAGGAGATCCCACAGCTCCCACAGACTCCACTAGACTCAGGTACCAGGTTCACATTCAAAATTTAAGAAATCCCACTGTTAGAGTAGTATGTTTTATGTAATATAACAACCCCTTTTGTACTTTATGTCCACATGGATTATTGCAGGGCAAGGTTGGAAACAACTGTGGAAGCATTCACAGTGTTTACTCAAGTAAAAGCACATCTTAAGTTGATTTTAATCATTTTACATCAAAATAGAATTGGACTTGAGTAAATGACCCATTCTCCACTATTGGTTAATATAACGCAATTAGATTTTGTCCCCAACCAGTTTTTTTTTATAGTTTAAGTCTTCAGTCTCAAAGATATTTGGATTATTTTAAAGCTCTGTGTTTGTATTCAAGATTTTAAATTGGTTTGAAGTTTGATCCTACTCAGTATTTACGATTTGTTAAAATAAAGGACATAACTGTCTGTGATGAAATCTGCAGTGGCCCTGTCTTATTGCTCGGTTCATACTGTGAAATAAATGCACAACTTTTCTTCCCACAGAGGTGCTGCCTGTAGAAGAAACTCTAAATCAGCTCACAATCGAGTTACAGGTATGTTCAACTACATCCACATATTAAGGAGCCACGTTAAAGACAATGATGATGATTCTAATTTTGATGTCCTGTGTGAAGTCAGAAGTCAACATTGTAATTCCAAGTTAAGTCATATAACTTCTGTGTGTAGCCCGTGCATAGCTACATCCCGTCTACATCATGCTTTATGTCATCAATGTAGCATGAAATTAATTAATTTAAAAACAAATGTTTACTATACTGTTTTACTATACTGTAGAACAATAGCCTGATATCAGACAAATTTATCAACTCATTCCGCTGACACTGCCTCCGCTCTAACCCATTTCTATAGAGGAGAGGAGGTCAGTTTTCCCCAACCAATCAGTAGCGACCAACCTATCTGCCTGAATCTAACGTTATTTTAAATCCACACTGATGTGTAGCTATGCCAACTTGCTGCTTTTACATTTCGAAAACATGCCTTTAAAGCACAGTTTGGATTATAAAGTAATAGATACTTCAAATAAATTTTGAACAGCCTTGATAGCAATCTATATCTTGTCCATAGCAGCGGCCATAGTTGCTTCTACTCCCCCTTTATTCCAGCGTACAGCTTCACAATGCTAAACAACAGCTTGACAGCAGCGTAAGTCCTGCCAGTGTTGCTGCTTGGCTAATAGCAAGTCCCACCACGGAACTTGTTGGATCGATTATGTTTCAACAAAGAATCTGCTGTTTAATGTCATGACGCCGGGCGAATCAGTGGAGTAGAGTGGGTGGATTCACAGGTCTGGTCCCAGACTCGTAGGAAAGGGGATTTTAGATTACAGACAATGGTGTGGGTTGATTTCAATCTTTTCTTTCGTCGATAAAAACCTTAAACAATAGGTTTGTTAAGTTATGGAGGGAATCATTCAGACATTATGCAATCATGGATTCCAAGTGTTAAAACAAGCTTCTAAACATAAAGCGAAATGTTTGCATGTGTGAAAGTCAGACAGACTGCAGACACCACATTGTTTGCAAGTATGCTAGAATCAGAAAATAGAATGGTATATATTGGGAAGACCTTTGCATTCACATTGAATATACATCTATTTATTCTTTTCTGACCCATCTCTGTCCCCATCAGCTGCAGGAAGGCCATGAGAGAGTAGCGGAGCAGATCAGCAGGGACGTGAGCCAGCTCTGCTCCCAGCTGGCTGCTCTGTGGAGCCGCTTCCTGGAGGCCGCTGTGCTCAACCCCCACATCCTCTCCTATCTGGCCCAGGAGCACCACACGCTCAGGGTGAGAGTGACACTCCATCAAAGACATGCTTATACAATGCTCCAACGCCAACATTTCCTGTGTGTTCTCGAAAACACAGTCCAGCCTATTAGAGTGCAGTGCTGACTATTTGTACTGATATGTTTAATTTTAGCCATTTATATCCTCAGCACCCACACCAAAATACAAAAATACTACAGAACAATAAAAATGGTTTCATAACCATTAACATTTTAGCTCTGTAAGCAGCTCCTCAAGGCATGTGACCAATTTTCTTAAAGGTTTTAACAAATTCTCTCTCAACACACTGAAATGCACGGAAGTACTGAGAGGCTAGCGAGACCAAACACATGTTTGTGTGTTACACATGTGTTACAGCAAATGAGCCCAACAGCAAGTGTTGAGTCTAACAGCCCCTCCAGCTAACTTGTCCATGTCAGAGCTGCTGACACACTTTAAACCCCATTGTATGCTTTCTCAATAATAACAATTGTCATTTTGTTGTGTAACAGCCAAATGACCTTGGCAACAATGCAACAAAAAACATTACATGAAAAAAACTTCACCTGCCAAAAGTTTGATGGCAAAGGTCTTTCTTCCGGGTGTATGGAAAGAAAAAATATGAAAGAACAAAAACGAAACAACTCAGAGAGATTATCCTTGATAAAGGAATCAGACTAAGAAAATGGATCACCAGATTTTTGTTTTCTTTATTGCCACTCAAGGCTTTCAAAGAATGATCTAAAAACAGTTACAAAAAAAAAAAGGTCAATATTGGACCAGGATAAATGTTTCAGATGTATTGTGACCCAAAAAACATATTTATGGCTTAGAATGACCAAACACTGGAGAGTCACAGTCATCTGAGATCTGAGTGCTAATGGAATAAGCAAAATGATAAGGTGCCATTTGAAACCTCAGTGGCTTAATCCCAGCTGGGCAAGCTAATATGATTTTCAGTGCTGTTTCTATCTAATCACTGGGCTGTTTAATATGAAAATGTGCTTCACTGTGGAGCAGCTCTCAAGGCTCTCTCATGTGGCATTGTTTCGTCTCAGTTGTCTGAAAATAATGAACATGTTTGCTTTGGTTTTAGATTACCCCGAGGGGATACTGTCATGCCTCCACCCACCAGTGGAGTTTGGATTTCAATTAACACTTATTCTGTAATTATTGTGGGGTAAAAAATACACCAGAAATAGTGTTCCTGGTGATTTGCCTGTCACAGTGCCTGACTTTCAAGGATAATGCATTTCTAATTGGAGCTGGAAGAGCAGAAAGCTTTTGGATCAAGCTTGTGTCAGAGCAGTAGAAGTGATTTGAATCTCTCTTTGTGTGCAGACCTTAAATGTCTGACTTGTCTGTTGAAAACGATTTTGTCTGTTTCCGTAAAAACCAGGTCAGGAGATTCTCAGAGGCATACTTCTTCACTGAACACCCCAAAGAGATATCTCTGACGTTTCAAGAGGAACTGTAAGTATTGACCTTCTCAGGAAGGAAAGAATGAATTCTATAAATGGAGAGACCTGTATTTCTGAGAGTATTCTGCTCATTCAGAATCAACAGACATGGCCAGATAGCAGCAGAAGTGCGGAGCTCAGACTACCTGACCAAGATGCCTCCTTTACCTGTTGAGTGCCTGGACATCGATGGAGACTGGAACAGCCTGCCTATTATCTTTGAGGACAGATATGTGGAGTCGCCTCAAACAGGTAATATAAAAAGTAGCTGAAAATAGTTTAAAACCTGTGGGCACTTACGAACATGTTGTACATATAGATTCCATTTGATTCTGGTATTGTAAAATGAATCTGTTGCTGTCTCAACTTCTAGCCATGTTTGTGCTATTTCCATAGTAAAAAATTAGGCCACAATGAGTAAAAGACACCTTGAAAATGCCCTGCGTTCAGTGGGTTAATCACTTTTTCACTAGTCATGTTTATTTGCTATTTAAGACAAAGGTTTACTGCAATGTCCTTTTTATTCCAGAGTGGGTTTCACATGTGCCAACCACAGATGGGCAGACAAACTCAGGTCCCGCCATCACTAATGCCAATGGGATTTTCGAAAGCAACCAGGGAGCCACATCACCAGCAATACCCCAGGATCCCTTGGACAGTGATGATTGCATGGACCTGCCCACGTATGTCTCACTCATGGCGGAGCAGAGTAAGACCAGTATCAACATCACAAGTACCCAGAAGCTCATTCCTACTGAGCAAAGTGCTGAGCTCTCTTTAGCAGAGGCACAACACATTAAGGAACTGGAGGAAAAACAAGGCCAGGATGAGGAGAGCTGTGATCCAGGCCTGAGGTACACAGTTGAACCTTGTGATGTGGATCCGTATAGAGGGGAAGCAGTCTTGGTTCTTTCGGCAAACCACACTGACTCTAATAACAGCATCGATGAGTCTCCTGCTCATCATGTAACAGACAATAATGCGCCACTTTGCGATGCTACAAATGACAGCAATGCAAGAGAGAGTGAAAACAATGAAGAGGAGTCTGATATTGCCATGCCATTAAATCACTCCATGGATGATGAGAGTGAGGATGTTCCTCTCATCAGCCTACCCATTGCCTATGCGCATCCAGTTATACCTCCCTTCCCCGGTGATCTCAGAAAAGAGATGAGTCACCGTGGATGCCTGGTCGGTTCCAAGATCATGAAACGCTCATCCTCAGTTATTTCCGACTCAGGTATTGAGAGTGAGCCAAGCTCGGTGGCCTGGCCCCTGGAGGTCGCACTCCGAGGTCGACCTCCACTAGACTTCTCCAGCGAACGGGAGATCCCACAGCAAATAGTGTGTCGCCACCCGGTCCACCGCAGCTCTTTGGAAGGTCTGCAGATGGAGAGCAATGGCAGCCTGCCGAGTGGAGGTATACAGGCATCACTCACCTCTATTAGCTCGCTTCCCTATGAGGAGGACCAGCAGCAGAGGCAGCTAAGCAAACTCACAAAGTCGGTCTCTGCGCCACAGATAAGCAGCCCTGAAGACGCTGAGGAGGACCATGTCCTGCTTAACCAGGAAATAGATACTAAGAGCTTAGTGCAACACCAGGATACATTGAAGATCAACTACTCTTCTTTGAACCTGGATTCAGAGAAATCTGAATCATCTCTTTTAGACACAAGTTCAACGACAAATCTTGGTCTTATCCTTAAGGAGAATATTAGCTCTGAAAAGTCAAATCCTCCACAGTACCTTTCGGAGACATACAGAACCAAGTCAGTGTTAAGTGGTGTTTCTGAAGTGCTGCTTTTACAAGAGTCTGTGGAGAGCCCTCATGTGAAGGAAAACGCTGTTATTGGCAGCCAGGGGGAGAATCTGAACCATCAAACACACATCAGTGAAGTGAGCGCCTCAGTGGAGGATGTGCATCTCGTTGAAAAGGAAGCAGTGCCCTGCAGCTGTGGAAACAAACCATGTGTGCATAAAAGTGCAGCAGCTCAGGAGAGAATTAACAGCGAAGAAGAGTGCCAAAGTTTCCATCAGTCCGAACTGCTTAGTGTCCAGGATCAGGAGTGTCTAGATCCCTCACGAACGCCTCTAGGGCTCCAACATACCAATGACATCCCCAGCAGTACCACCACACAGAGGCCGAGTGACCTTACAGGGCTGATAACTAATGATATTGCATCACCTGTTGACCTCAATGAGGAATCAGCCAGTGAGAAAGCGCCTTTAGACTGTCAGACAAAGCCCGCAAAGATCCCAAACTCGGGGCTAGCCTTCGTCAATAAGAAGATGGTGGAAGTGGTGAACATGTCAGTATCCTGTGCCCCGACCTGCCTGCCATTTTCTTCTGTTCTGAGAGACTCTCCATCCGTCAGTGGAATGTCCGCTCGCCAGGCTACCTCACCTATCACACATCAGCCTCTGGGCTCCTTTGGTATCATCTCCTCATCGTCGCTCAATCCCCTCAACATGGACGACGAGACCAATGAACGAATGCTAAAGTGAGTTAATGTTTTAACTAAGCTAGCCAAGGATAGACTGTAATATCAATGTATTTTAAACCCAAATTCAAACCAAATGGCCTGGCATTTTCTTCTTCCTGTGGTCCTTGGAAAAAAGTATCAAATATGTGGAAATGTATGTGTCACACTTGTGTTTGCATAACCTGGCTGAATGACATGCAAAAGACGCAGGCAGTGAATTACAATCCACATTAGCTTTCAAGCTAGCATTAGCTTTCTGGCAGACAGAATGTAATTTTAAAGCTGTCTACATAATATACACAGTGACAATGTCACACAGCCTGACAGCAGCGTGCTACACAAGGTCCAAAGAACAACAGACTCCGGCCCAAAACCAACAATAGCTTTTAGCTAGCATGAGCTTCCTAGCAAGCAGTGTCATTTATCACTGCCTGTGTTAGACAGGCAGTGACACTGACTAACTCCAGATAAAAGCATGCTACACAAAACAAAAAGAACCAGACTTTGAAATGTAACTCACATTAGTTTTCTAGTTGGCATTAGCTTTTCAACAAGCCAATTGTCTTTGTATCTCTGTCAGTGTAGACAGGCAGTGACAGTGACTAACAGCCAGACAAAAGCCTGCTACACAAAACCTACAAGACCCCCAGACTTTGAATTACAACTTCCGAGCTACTGCCTTTTTCTTTAAGCACCGACACGTCTTGCATAGCTTGCTGAAGCTTCACTTTCCAATTGAGTATACCTCAATTGGCCATTTGAGAAGCATTTTTTTGCCCTTGGTGTTTGCCGCAATTTTCAGACCCAGATTTTGACACTTGGTTTTGACCAAATCAGTAAGTCTACTAGTTACTAGGGCAAGTTTGTTTACACATCTCAGTGCCCTTCTCTGCTCAGCCTTCAATCAAACATTTCCACCAGCCTGTCCACAAATAGCAATCCAAAGACATTTCCTCCTTTTCGTAATAAAACAATATGATCAAAACATTTTAGAAATCAGCTTCTTGATAGATATTTGACTGTGTTAAATGTGTGGCCTTTGTAATTTCAGTTGGATATTAAGGCTGCATTAGTTATTTGTGTTTGTGCAGGCATGCCTTTCTCGCTTGGGTGTCAGTAAGTAATGTTTCAGGAAATGCAGGCCATCTTCCAAGGAAAACTTTGGAGGAGAGAGATTATAATCCACACCAACTACAGGAAACAAGGCCAAGGTTTTATGGCTATGTGTAGACGGCTGCTGACATCTGGTGCAGTAGCTGGCAGTTACTCATGCTTGGAAAGCCTAGCATAACAAAATGAAGCGAGGGCAAATATGAAGCGATGAAGTCAAGACGAGGTGAAATGCCTCCTGAGTGTATTAAATCACATCAAAGAGTGTAGACAAATCCATCATGATTAACTG
The DNA here is from genome assembly GCA_903364295.1 of Serranus cabrilla. Taxonomy (NCBI): domain Eukaryota; kingdom Metazoa; phylum Chordata; class Actinopteri; order Perciformes; family Serranidae; genus Serranus; species Serranus cabrilla. Next base: position 149,452 of record CAFUXE010000036.1, on the reverse strand, counting down.
AAAGTACAGGAGCTGGAATCGGATTTGTTTTGACTCCTCCACAGCTGAAATTTGTAACCTGGCGGGATGACAGGGTAATAAAACCTAAAGGAGCTACTTGTAAGTCTGTAGGACTTTTGTTTATAAGTCTTCGTTTACTCGAAAGTGGGCAATGTGAACTGAAATTAATCAAATACAAAAATGCAAGCCAGGATTTCTATGATATTTTGGACCAAAGGGAGAAAACTGATGCACTTTCAGTGTTATAGAAACTTTTCTGTAAAGTAAAATCTTAGATCAGCATTTTATCTCTCTGTGTGTAACTAAGATTGTACATTATTTGCTTGTCTTTGCATATTACAGGAAATGTCTTTTTCAGTTTATTGCAAACATACAGAACATAATATCTTGTTGTTGTTTTTCACAAATGTCACTTCCCTTTCCTCCAGTTTCTACAAAGCCAAAGAGGAGCTGCTTAAAGAGTTGAGCTTTCAGGCCAGCTTGTACAGCGACCTTCCTCTCCTGGCATCGGATCTGCCCTACTTCCCCCCAGAGGAGGATGATGAGGAGTTTGATGATGGCATACACCTTGTGGTGTGTGTCCACGGGCTTGATGGTAAGTCTGAATACAGCTGAAGGTTCTGGTTCACTGTGATCCAGTTCCACAGCAGAAATATAAATAAGGGATAATGAACCGCAAAAAGGTCATCATTACAAAAAGAGAGTATGTCCCTCTGAACTTAAAGTGTCACTTTGCACTATGAACTCTGTGAATACTAATTCAAGGTGTCAATTATATGATTAATGGGTCAGAAACTGTGTGTAAAATTCCCCCTCTGTTTCCAGGAAACAGTGCAGACCTCCGGCTGGTGAAGACTTTTATTGAATTAGGACTGCCAGGATCCAGGCTCGACTTCCTCATGTCTGAAAGAAACCAGGTACATCTGTAGATGGGAGCAAATTGATAACATGTACAGTCACATTTTCTGAAAGTGCTTTAAGGCAATTTGTAGAGCGCTGACGGCCGTGCTTTTCTTCTCTGCAGACTGACACGTTTGCAGATTTCGACACCATGACAGACAGGTTGCTGGATGAGATCATTCAGCATATCCAGCTGTACAATCTCACCATAGGCAGGATAAGGTCAGTCACTCAACTTTAATTCTGTGCAACATACACATTACTGACAACTCTCCTTTTGATTGATTTTGATTGATTATCTGGGGCGGCAGAGCAGGGGCAATCATCAACCTAAGCAGCATTTTCTTTGGGCAGTAGATGGCAGCAGAGACTGCACGTTAGTACTTGGACTCAGCATGAATGCCTTAACTCATGAGAATCACTGTTTCATGATAATGTATTGACTATAGGAACCCAAAATGGATAAACAGCACAAAATGGATGAAAAGCTCTTATCATACAGTGCCAATACGTTTCTGACTTTCACATGATAGACTGTACTCCTTAATGCAGCCGTGTTGCCTAGTTCCCATCAAATTAAGCTATTCATCTTCCCACTTAATTGCCCTCAATGTGCCAATTTATTTTTTTGTAAGAGTTTCCACCCAACTTTGTTAACTTTCTTTATTGTTGCGTATTCTCTGGAGAGAGAGTATCAAAGACAAAAGCAATGGACTGCCACAACAGCATCTGGTTCTTTCTGCATTTCTTCTATATTTAGTTTGGTAGGAGACAGATGAGAAGGAGTCGGCATGGCGATGAGGGATTTTGGGCAAAGCTATAACAGTACAGTAATTAAACTAAGTGACAGACATATAGCTTCATGAATCTAATATTTCCCACTGCTGGGAAGACTATTAATTTGCACTGTATGTCCTCTGTTAGCATCATTAAGTTGTCATTGCCTTTGAGGAAGTTTAAACATTTAACAAGTTAACCCTCTGAACACAACAACGATTTGAAAATCATGTTTTGTTTTAAAAGATACAGCAATGACACCATTTATCATCGCCAGAAATAAGAGAAAATATTATCAGATGGGTAGTCTTATTTAATCTAATGCCAAAAACCAAGCATTTACATGAATCATATTAAAACGCCAATTGCAGCACTCTTTTTGAATTATGTTCCGACTGATTGCAGGCTGTTTACATAGAGCAGAGAGGAGAGGACAAGACAGGTTGGAAGTGGAGGATGTAAAAATATAAATTGTTCAATATGTATAGCTTGTGGAGCGCCCATTTCCCCCAAAATTTGTAATGCTTGAACAAAAAATGTTATATGTACATATTCCATTTTATTATACATTTTGTACAATAAATGATCAAAGAAATTCTACTAGCTGTAATCAAGACAAATTTAATTGAGTCAATGTGCAAAGGCCATCAAGTCCAAGTCATAATCAAGTCCAGAGCAAATCAAGTCCTGTTCATGGCCATGTCTCTCTGCTGCTAATATATGGTTAAAGGGTTATAAACAAGATTGCTCTATCTTCTACCATTAAACAAATCATATGCATTCTATTGGTGAAATTAGCCAATCAGGCAAAGTTCTTTACAAGTGACTCCTGACCAGCAGCCTGGAACAACTTAATAGCCAAACTTGACAATTCAGAGTCCAACAAGGCCCAAGACCACGACAAGTGACCTAAAGAAATTGGTCTTGAAACTGCACTCTAGTACTACAACGGCCTTGATTATAACTGTGTTATAATATACATTCTCTAGCCATGATTGCGCTGATTGCAAAGAGGTGCAGGACTTATATATTGCAGTGAAAATGGTGAGTAAAATGTGACAGGATAAAAAAAAAATGCCCTGAAACTGCTTTGGGTTCAGATGGCTAATTAGTGCTCTGTAATTACAGTCATAGTTAGACTCTCCAAATAGCCTGAGCTGGAACTAGTTCCTCCATACAGAAGAATCTATAATAAGATATTGCACAGTGTCGTAGGTCAGCAGTGTTGGAGGCACTGTTTTTCCAGCCACCCACTCAAGCTGTAAGTTTATCTCTCTGAGAGTTGTTTCTCTTCGGCCAACAGCTTCATCGGCCACTCTCTGGGGAACATCATCATCCGCTCCGTGCTGACGAGGCCCCGCTTCCGCTGCTACTTGCCCAAACTGCACACTTTCCTCTCGCTGTCAGGCCCACACTTGGGAACGCTGTACAACAACAGCACATTGGTCAGCACAGGTGAGAACACCGTGCAACTGTGGGGAAAAACTATGCAGTACAATGCATTTACAATGCAGTGCAGCGCTGCATTTCGATGTTTTGCGCTCCTCAGCAGCATATTTTAACTAAGAATATCATCCACACTGCTCTGCTTCTATGCAGGGTGCTTATAAAGCAGGGGTCCTTATTGTGTTTGTGTGTGTTTGTTAGGCCTGTGGTTAATGCAGAAGCTGAAGAAATCGGGATCCTTGCTGCAGCTCACCTTCAGAGATCACGTTGATCCACGGAAAACATTCCTTTATCTCCTGAGTCAGAAACCAGGTACTGTGTGAGAGCGGATGAATTTGAAACAGACAATATATTGACTGCCTCACTTTACAGACTATTACTTGAAAGACAGTCTATTCAAATATTCATGAAAATGTTGTCATCTTGTCTTTTTTGTCAAATTTCTGTCAGCTCGCTAACACTCAAACCCCTGCCAGCGAGCTGCGAGAGGCCTGTGAGAGGCCTCCCCACTGTTTGAGTGGAACAAAGCAGTCGTTTGTCACACAGGCTTGAAGAAGATAAGCCTGAAAACACTATTTTACCCCTCCAGAGCTGTGGCAGGCTGACAAAATGATCCAAACCCTGTCATTGGAAACCCACCAGCGCACTCTCTTAAAAGCACACTGACAGCAGACTTGAGAAAAAACACAGTTTTATCGTATCAAGCCTGTCATTGTACTTTGTGATTGTACTTTGCGTTTTACAACCAATTCACTTCTTTCCTCTGGCTTCCTCTCTCTCTCAAACACACACTCTACAGACTCATTTACTCGTTTGTTTTGTGTCCTTTTAGGGCTCCAGTTCTTCAAGAACGTGGTGTTGGTGGCGTCTCCACAGGACCGTTATGTCCCTTTCCACTCCGCCAGAATAGAGATGTGCAAAACTGCTCTTAAGGACAGGACAACAGGTCAGAAGTGCATGTTTTTATGCCATATTGGATTCTCTATTCTTTCAATATTTACTAGGCCCTTCAGTGTTTTCAAACAAAAATCCTACCAACTCCTATTTCACTAAATATCAGGCAAGTATCGAGATTTTGACCCAGCAAAGTAATATGTAAACTGCACTATGTAATTTTTAACTCAGTTTAAGAAGATGCCTCTATATCCTAATTGCCACTTGTAATGTAACATGATTGCTCCAACACATAGACTATATAAAAGGGGTTTGTGGTCTATGGTTTTGAAGCTTCAAGTTTGCCATTTTGGTTGTTTTGTTGTTTTTTATTTGGAACCAGAAGCGGCCATATTTGGGGGAGGACCCTAAATTATAAGCTAATGCTAGGGCTGGCTGAACAGCTGACTCCTTAGAGCTCAACACGGCACTAAACAAGACATCTTTTAGACAACCAGTTAAGTTTTATGAACTGAAAACAGTCAGCGTGTCATCCTTTTAGCACTCCATGCTTTATCATCTACTTCCTCACCATAAATTGACAGAATCATTATGCTGTGTTGAAGACTAACTAGTGATTGAGTCCATAAACGAATTACCTAAATGTTTACTAAGGTAATAAATTAAATGAGACATAGGGTAATTTTCTCATAGACCACTATACAATGTGACTCATTTTTTCAGCCAGTGGCTTCACTTTTCAAACCCAGAGGTTGCTTGGTAACATTCTTTCTGTTGGTTATTTTCCATGGCTTCCCAAAAATATGAAGTGTACAATCACAAGTTGTAGTTTTACGAGAGGTTATGTGCCAGATTTCTTGGCCGGGATTTGAGTACGTAAGATTTATGATGGAGGTCTCATAGTAACTGTTCTCATTTTTGCCCTGAAGGTCCTGTGTACACTGAGATGATCAACAACCTCCTGCAGCCACTTGTGGAGGCTAAAGAGTGCCGGCTGATCCGCCAGAATGTGTTCCACGCTCTGCCCAACACGGCCAACACCCTGATTGGCCGCGCTGCCCACATCGCTGTCTTGGACTCTGAGCTTTTCCTGGAGAAGTTCTTCTTAGTGGCAGGGCTCAACTACTTCAAGTAAAAGGTGCTAGCAATGCATGCTAACAGGACAGAACCTGTTGGTGGCTGATGGAGCTGATTTGGAGGATAAGATCCTAACCTTCACTCTGTACAGTATATTCAATGTATATAATCCCTGGTATCCAAGAGGCAAGGCCTGTATATCCCATTTGTTAGGATTGTTAGAAGCTGTTATCAAAAGATCAGTGTATTGTGACTGTTGAAAATGCTAACTCAGAAATCTGGGTTTGATGTGTAGCCATGCAAAACAAAACATCTGACATCTATCACAGGATCGTAGATGTTTTATGGCCTTATTAATAACCAGAGTCAGCCAGAACACTAACAGATGCTAATTGTGTCGAGAGCATTTAACTACTTTCCCTTTAGAGATGGTTTGAGGCTTTCAGTGTGGCTGGTTGATGAAATCTTCTTCAAGGGTTACACCGATGATAGTCGTAAACTATCCTGAGAACTGAGGCAATAGCTGGGCAGCATTTATCCCCTTGATTGTACATGAAGTATTTTGTTGTACAAAACATATATGTTCCTTTATACAGAAATGAATATATTGTTTAAAATTATTTATTTTTATCTGCTTATGTATCTACAGTGTAAGTAGTTTGTCTAAGTGTGATCTTTTGTGTGTTGTTATCATCAAATCTGTCAAATGGAAGTACCCAATGGAGGCAGAAAACCAGAATGATTCAGTATATTGACTTCTCACATTTACTACAATCTAAGTCATTCACCCTGATTAGTTAAGTATAAGGCTTCAGTATAAGTGGCCAGTACAGTATTTTTTTGAATTGGCTCTATCTACTGTATTAGCCTTTACCTTGTAAGTGAATGTGTGCACTGCTTAATTGTGATTGATTTATGAACTTATGACTTATGATTGATCATTTGCTGAGCCCTGCCTCCCAGCAATAATAGTGGTAGGTTACCATATACTTATAGATGGTAACCTGCCACTTTATATACATATATATATATACTGGAGTGTAGCTATAATGATGTGTAGTCAGGCTGACTAAACTATTGCTTAGATCCCTGAGAACAGAGAACATAGGACCCTGTGAATATAGCTCCCTGGAAACATAGGACACAGGGGACACAGTAACCTCAGAACATAGGACTTTGAGAATATAGGACACTGGTCCCAAAGAACATAGGACCCTGCTGCTCCTTAACACAAATCAGCCAATCACATTGCAGCAACTCAGTGCATGTAGGCATGTAGTCATGGTGAAGTTCAAAGTGAGCATCAGAATGAGGAAGAAAGGTGATTGAAGTGACTTTGAACCTGACATGGTTGTTGGTGCCAGACGGGCTGGTCTGAGTATTTCTCAAACTGCTGATCTACTGGGATTTTTATGCACATCGTCTCTGGGGTTTACAGTGGCTGGTGAGTGTAGATCTCTGGAGCCATAAGACCTTGGGAGTAGGCCTCACTTGTTACTTTTAAACAAATGTAACATAGTAGGTTGATGATGAAATCTTTTGCAGTGGAAATGATGCTTGGTTACTGTCAACTCTTGGTCTTGTGTTTTTGGTTTGGAAAGGCTGAAAAAAGTCAAACTCAGAACTATTCAAGAGTGGAGCATGTCTCTTACTACTGTACAATACTTAAACATGTGCTGATATGCAAAGTTTGACAGCCCAATTATGATAGTTACGGTTGCTACGTTAGGATTCAGCGATTGCTTGTGACAGGGTTTAGCAAATGGTCAGTAAACTAGAAAGCAAATCTACAGCATTATAACTACCACTACAACACAATTAAGATACATGAACAGTTTCCATTTTTTCCCCTTAAATCATGCGACAGGGAGGCAGATAACAGGCTTACTGATATAATTAACAGTACACATAATGTGAAAGAAACTCATTATCCATGACTACACAGTACAATCTTATGGTCTAATGACCATCACTTTCTTAATGAGCCATTTTAAATTGTAGATTAAAACTGTCTACACGAGGATGGATTTCATAAGGCACTCATTATTTTTTAAATGGTTTAAATCAGGGTGTCATTGCATTTGTTTTCTGAAAAACTGGATGATTTTGCATACTATGGACCCACTGCCAAGATTCTCCCTCATGCACATGTCATTTTCTATAAACCAAGGATGGATACATGATGGCAGCAGGGAAGCACCGTTCGTAGCAGACACTGTCTCATGCTCTTGAACATTTACCATATTCTGATCATCTCATCAGCTTCATCAAACAAATGCTATATGAGTTTTTTTTTCCTCCGCAACCTTTGCTGTCACATTCCAGCATGACACAAGAGATGTTGTTTTCCAGCATACTGGTGAGGACTGTTTCCTCATCGCTGAGCTGTCCGTCAAATAATGTTTACATTTTGACATTAGAGAACTGTTATCATAGCGTTGCCACAGACGTCTCATATCCAGCGATTGTGATGCATCTGCTGCATATGTGGTTATGTACATGCAGAGAGCTATATTTAACCTTTGCACTGGTTTGATGGCAAGTGCACTTTATTGAAAACCTTGAATCAACATCCACTAGCTTTACAAAATCCAAACAGCTTTTTTTTTCTGTTTGTTTTTTTGGTTTACATGCACTGCTTGTTTTGATCTGAAGGTTGCATCCTGCTGTAAAAACTGACCATGGCTGTCCAATCAGGCATTGTACCGTCTTCAAAGAGTACAAAACATGACATCGCAGAGTGCTCTTTATTGTTCTGGAGCGATTGCTGTGGCACTGCACAGTAAGCAGCGTGTCACCGTGATTGACTCTAATCAAATGGGCTCCTTCAGGACGCAGAGATCGTTCTCAGAGAGCCGCTAAGCAAAGCTGCGTAAGCGATTTGTGGGAGCTGCCATGCATCATGCATCATTTCTCAATACCCCACTCACCCCCCACTACACAAACACATTCTGTATATGGATGAGGCTTTAGCTTGTTTGCGTTTAGGGCCGTCCGCGTTTACCCAAAGGGGTCAGCGGGAATCGATGGAGGGAAAAAGTGTGATTGAGAGTGGCCCCTTCAAGGTCAAATACAGGATTTAAATAGTTTTATGAGCTGGATGGCTGCTTGTACGGCACGGTATTAGATCAGAAAGAACTGTATTCACAATTCGCTTGACACCAATCTGTAAAGAGATTTTTTTTGTTTTTGTTTTGTATGACTAAATATGTCTCTGACTTGTTAACTGTACATTTATGCTGCTGTCATGACTGAGAGTGAATTCAGAGGTGAAGCATAAATCCAATAGACCCTTGCAAGTGCTGTCAACCTTCAAAACTAGCTGACTTGAACCTTTTTGTATTTGATTGCCCTTTACTGAGAGTCCTGTCCATGTGTAGAGTGTAGTGTGTGTGTGTGTGTGTGGGGAGGAGGGTGTGTAGTGTGTGTGAAAGAAGACGTGTTACTGTCTGCTCGTTGTTGGAACATCCTTCATGTGTTTGAACTGAATGTAAAAATGTTTGACTTCACTGTGAGGAACATGTATTTATTTCATTCTGCACTTCTTTTGCTGAATGTATAACCTGTAAAGTACAGTAAATACTACTTCATCTGTGCCAATACTACTCTAATATTTTTCTATGTTGCTGACTGTACTGTATGTATTCCTTAGTAGCTTGTGTTCTATGTAAAAATATAAATACAAATATATATAGCATAGTATTAATATAAACAGATATGATGTTACAATAAAAATGTTCCTTTTGTATAATTATCTTGTTTGCTGATTGCGTTTTGGAGGCTTGGTAGTATTCCTTTCATTAATTATGACATTTCCCTCTAACATTAAAATCTAGTTTTTCTACTGGTACAGCTGCCAAAGATTTATGGTTAATCACTTTTTTTACTTTTTTGAAAATGACACATCTACAAACTAAGGGACCTGATTGACACTTTCTTAGATTGGGTAAAATACCAACATATGAAATTAGTCATTTTCAAATTTCATTTGCAGATAGCTGCAATTTGGAGGAAACCAAATTTAATATTTTCAATAGACATGGTGTCTAGAATCACACTAATATGTATGCTGTTCTGTAACCTCTTATTATTTTGCCCACTCTCATTGAGAATTGGAGGGTGTTGACAGTAGATTTTTAGGGGGAGATAGCAGGTCAACACTGTGTCAAGATGTTCTGGTCATAAATGACTTAATTAATCAACTCATCGATTAATTAAACCAATTAAGGTGTGCTAGGGTTCAGAACATTCATGTATGGCTTCCTGAAGTCAATTTTAATGCTGAACTATGTTCCATAAGTTGTTGCAGCAATTTTCGTGTTGATCACATTTGTTGCATACATTTAATGATTTGGAGATTTCTGTATTTTCAGCGATTGGATGACGAAAACGTCTGTTCTCTAAACTGCTGAGAAATCCCCTTACTGTGAATAAACCTAGGAAAGCCAAAGATCATCTGAATGCTCTAGGTCTCTAGTTTATGATCAAAACATGTTCTGAGACTGTGATCTTCCTCGAGGTCACAGCGATGACCTACATCATTAAAATGATGTGGTTTTTGCCTTAAAGTGCATTTTAGCATAAAGTGGGCATGTCTGCAAAGAGGAGACTTGTGGCTACCCAATGAAACCATTTGTATTCAGATAACTTGAGGTCAAAGGTCCTCGCTAAAATGATCTTAACATTGGCATGTTATTTTACCCCCTTCCTACTTGAAATCATGACATGGATGGTACCAATTGCCCAGGGTCCTATGAGCCTGATTCAACCTCTGAAAGAAAAAAAAAGGTCCATAGGAACACCAAGGAGTTGATATTGTACTTTTACAGCATACAGCTCATAGATGCATTATAAGAACTGGATACACTTTGATGATTTCACAGATTTTTAAATGGCTTTTCTCAACTTAAGGAACATATTAAAATCCTTCATGGATCAAACATTCACAAAGGAAAGTCATTATTAATATTGTTTGTGTTTCTAGGTTTCCTGTCAGCAGTTTTACAGAACATGCCTGTTCATAATGGTCTATGGGGAAATACTTATTTTTCATTGCAACACTGGCCATTGTTGACTTATCCAGTTTTATATTACATTCATGATACAGTCAGGTTATTGATTATGTTACATGTGCATTTAAAATGCCATTTATTACTTTACTGACATGTTCAACTTCATGGGAGAGGACATGATCAGAGTATATAGTTTGTTCTGTTGGCTATAAAGGGACAACTTCTGAGTTAAACCATCATTTTGTCATTGCATCCACCTCTGCATCGCCTCCAGTGTCTGTCTCTGCTCACCCCTTTTCCACTAACATGAAACAGGCTCCGTCTCGGATCGCACACCAAATTTAGAGCCGTTCAGAGCAGTTCAACATCAAGATAAATTAAAATCAAAAGTGGGGTCTCAGCTGGAACCAAAAAAGCAGGCTTTCCTTGACCTGAAGTGTGAGCTGGGATGACATCAGTGGGCTTGTCATATTGTACAGGCTTGAAAGACAGGATGCATGTTATAGTCTTCTGCACTTTCTTATCATCAGTAGTTGGTGAAATACAATGAACAATTCTAAAAGAAATTATGTTGCATTCACTTTCAATTATTCCCCACAGAACTTGATTCAGATAAACTGGGGATTTGTATTCAACCGTCTGATAATCTGATTGTGTTGCCCTCTTGGATTCAGCTGGAAAGCTTCATCTACCAGTGTTGGAGCATGAAGATAAGAAATTATCATAATCAGCGGGAATTATGGACAGAAACCACAAAACTAGAACTCAGCCTGTGAGAAAAACAGAATTATCCTTCAGGGAATACTGAAGGTAAATACTAACATATGAAGATATATTTAATTTTACATTTCAGTTTATTCTTGTAGTATGGAAAAAAAATACAATGTCGTTCAATAATATGAACTTTTGCTACAGATTTTATCCAGACCATATACACTGTATACGGCAGGAAGAAAGCATAAAATATGAACTTCCTATGGAATTAGCAAATTCGCTAACAGGCTACATTTAACTCAGTCAAATTGATCAAATGTATGATTAAAAGGATGCTAATTTAACACTGTGATTTTGAATAATGTTAAAGTTTTAAAATATATAGTCTGCAAAGGCCACACCACCTAAATTAAAGATAAACAAAAAAATGTACCGCGGAAGTGTTTCTGTCCATCTGTAACGATATGCATTTCTATATGTTGAACACTAGGGGGCGTACTCTGTATACGATACAGAAATAAAACTGCAGAAATACGTAGCAATCCCAGTCTGTAGGGGCCACTGCCTACGTGGACTCTACAATAATGTCAACTGACTTCCTGCATTTTACTGCAAAGTGTTGATTTTACCCATGAGATTTGCATGAATTAATTACTTCATGCTAACAAACAGTGGAGTAACCTGACTGATGATTGACAGCTCCCGTTGTGCTCTGATTGGGCCGGGCAGGAAATACAGCTCCACTCTTTGTGCAGACTCTGGGCCCAAATGATGTCGCCAGCGTGGCATGGCAGTGCCTGTATCTGAGATATTTTGGCTTCACTTTCATACAGCGGCCATTTAAAATGAATAAAATAAGGAATGCTTTTCTGTTATTATTTTTCTCTTTTATGTTAATCAATTCTACGCCTAAAATTTGTCTGAGCTGTCTTCTAACAAACTACAAATTTTTCCTTGTAGACCAATGCAGACTCACAAGCTCTACCTACAGACCAATACACAGGCCTCCCCCCAGGCTGTCACCCTGTCACTGTCACTGTCCCTGAGTGGTGCTTGTGCTGTGTGCAGGTATGTGGCTGTTTCCTGCCTCCCTGAGCCACAGGGTCCACAGAGGCAGATTTGTCACGGCCTTTAACTTCTGTCTGTGTATATTCTATTAACGAGCCCTGTTGTGGGACAACAATGACTCGCCATTTGTATTGTCCGTCGGTGACACGCGCAGTAAACGAATCATAGCAGCAATCCCCCACTGACGCCCCATTTCAACTGCATCAATTTATGACTTCCAGGTTTGGGATACCCCAGAGCTATAAATCTAGGCCACAACAATCCATACTCAATTTGATTTCAGGGTGTTCTTTCTCATTCCGCCGTCCATTTGTCACTGCATGTTGAACTCATGATCCAACAGAGGCTAGTTGGAGTCCCTCTACTTGCCTTTTCCTCCTTTCTCTTCCCTCCCTGAAATCAATAGAGCTCATTTTTCCACCCCGACCCTAAAGACATCACTCTGAAAAGTGATGAGGGAGCCGCGCTCACACATAGTAATGCATTTCATTTGCTGCAAGTTAACAGCAATTGGTTGGTCACATTCACTTATCATCAAATGCAATGAAATCACAGCAAATAAAAGCAACGCTCTTGTTTACAGCTCGGCTCTCGCACAAACACATCCCCTCCGAGACCTATCTTATTCTGCATGTGTCGCTCCTCCTCGCCCATAAAGCGAGGGGAAAATGATTTTGTCATTAAATCCATCACTCGGAGTTGATTGAAGCGGTGTTCATTCCATTGTTTGCATTTTGAAGGAGGGAAACCATTAGTCCCAGAGTGATACTTTGGGCAGGCATCGTCAATAAGCAAGCCGCCTGTGGGAGTAATTATTGCTGCATGAAACTGTCGGTGCTGGAAGGTAATAAGATCTCACATGGTCTCATTATCTCCCATGACGCTGTTGTGCAGGATTTCACACCTTAAATATCCGGCAGATGAAGCAGCACAAATACAGGAGAACTTGACTTTCAGCAGCGCTGTGAACGATGTCTTTCTTGATTATGTTCTTTTTTAACCTGAAAAGGGTAAAAGACGCTACAAGGGAAACCAAACCGCAGCAGATCTTCCTGCACAATCATGTTTGCACAGCTTGTTTGGAGATTTTTGTCTCTTTGAAATGTTCTGACTGAGAACAATAACACCCCAGTACAAAGTACATGCTTTCAAGACAAGTGTAGTGTATTATTATGTCCAGCAGGCAGAGAAGACAAGACTCTTCTTTATGTAATGCCCTGCTCTATAACACAAAGAGACCATAATGGAGGATGACAGGGCTGTAAATCAATACAAGTAACTGACTTTTGGCTTTCTAAACTCACTTTCTGTCCTGCACTCTGTATTGCCATTTGAATATCAAACTACATTTCAAAGAAAGAGTTTTTAAGAGTAAAACTCTGAACCTGCAATGATGCAAATGAGACACATTTCACTGTGATATTGTCTCAATAGAAGGGGGGCAGACTGGGGCACATGAGGTTTTAAGGTGATCAAATATTCCTCCCCACAGCTCAAGTTGGAAGATGTTTGCAAACAGAAGTTCGCTATGTTCTCCACTTGGTTTGAAATCAAAAACATTTGGAGAAATCTGCAAGAACTGCATATTTTAGTTTGGATGGCGAGCACTTCCAGCCTACGCTTACGCCCCCCTTACTATCAACAGACCAAGGAAACCATACATCCTCTGAACGACCTCCCTCTCCAGTTTGTGTTTGTAAAAATGTTACAAGGCTTTGATTGTCCTAGAGGTCACAGCAGCTCATTTTATACAGTGAGGTCAAGTTTCAAAAAGAGGTCCCACTACAATCAAATGGCCACTATGGAGAGTAAAGCCATCAAACCTGATTGGGCTAGTTAACTTCACAAGAGTCTCAGTCAGTTTCCAGTTATACCCATTTATCAAGACTGTTCAGGGACCACAGAAGGCAGAAATATTCAAATGCAACAGCAATTTATACCTTTTGCAGAACAAAATATGTATGGCTTTTGCATCAAAGTGAATGGCATTAGCATAAAGTGGGCATGTCTGAAAAGTGGGGACTTGTAGATACCCACAGAACCCATTTTCAATCAGATATCTTGAGCTCATAGGTCAAGGGGCAATGGCAAGTTTTCCCTCACCAAAATCTGACAAATTGACAAACTTCCTAACATTCATCACCTTAGCTTCCACCCAGCGACACACAGTATTCTGTTGATCTTTATTTATATCTATATGCTTGGTGCTACAACCCATGTTGGTGTCTAGGGATTTAAGGGAAGCAACACAACACAGATGTTATCAGGCAAAGTAAAAACATTTATTATTTAATGGCGAAATATTAACAAACTCAAAAACCTTTTTCAGGTCTAAAATAACAACACAACAGGAGGCCGTGACTATCAAACAAAGTAAACGAAAACAACCTGGCTGAAATACACTAAACTTACCTATGCAAACAGAAATACAAAGTAGCAGCCACCCATAAACTAATGTGCACCAACAGAGAAACAAACCTAAGTTTGGTGCAAATGGGACAAAATAAACAACCAAACCTAAAGCCCAGTTCTCCAACAAAACATCAAACTAGTGCCTCATACATCGAGGTATACAAATCAACTCGGTTATCTGGACAATAACTACAAAATACACGTTCACAATGTTAAACAGAGACACAGCACTCTGAAGGCCACACGCCAGTCAAAGAACAAATGGAGATTCCTCAGCTGCGGGAAGCGGTTTTTAAGGCTGGGCTGGAGGGTGTGGCGGCGAGTGATTGGTCCCCGGACCAATCGCACGGAAGAAGGCGGAGCCTGGGAAACCCTGCGACCAGGTGCGGTTGATTGCTCGGAGACGTTTCCCAGCGGGGATTCCCTCTGACGGCACTCGTGACGTCGGCCGCCGTCCTTACTCAGACACAGCGTGAATACCAAAACACACAACGAACCCCGAGGATCGTAACACTAGGCAACCAAAAGGGTTATTTTCTCAGCATTGACTTCAAGTTCTTTCATAGCCTCAGACATTTTAAGAATATGTGCATATAAGGTGATTAGTGACTAGTGACCCATTTCAATAAACTGATGTGTGACATGGGAACAAATCATAATAGATAATAGTACTGAAATATTGCAAAAGCTCAGAGTGAAATAAAATCTACTTTTAATTAGAAGCTGTCGCTGTAGTTTTATACTTTCCCAACCAGATAACTCCACCTGTTCTGGGAAGCAGATGTCATGTTGCTGACAACAGTCTGAAACAGTAAAACCTGGCTTGTCTTTGCTTTAGCTGTCATCTGGGCGCTGCTGTTCATAACTCCAGCCTGTTATAGAGTTGAGGACATCCATCTTCTTAAAATGAAGATTTCACTCACTGATGGATTGGGATCCCCTCAGACAGAGGTCCATGTCTACTCCATAATTAGTGTCTAGTCTCCATCAGGAAATTTATAAGAGCTAGTAGACGGGGCTCTCTTAAATTGCCTGAGCCCTAACTGCAAATTCCAGGGAAGTCATGTTATTTATCAATCTCTTACAGTGTTTTTTCCAACTTGAAACATGGTCAGACAAACTGAACTCCTTGTGAATAATCAATAGATGTTAGCATCTTTCATATATGCAAGTATAATTATCCTAATTGCCATTTTTTCCTCCAATATCTTCACTTGCCATGGCCAGTTTCTGGCGTGAGGAGCCTCTCCAGCAGATGGTGCTACTACTCTCTGTTCTCCCCTGTTATGTGACACAGGCTGTGGTTATTAAAAGGTTTGGCAATGAAGCCATTTTGTCAGTAATATGAGATAAAAATTACACAATGCCCTTTTAGTTGTGATAGATTGTCTTATTGCATTGTGTTTAGGTAGATCCTGTTTTTGCACTTTTAGAGAGGGATTGATGAACTGCAGAATGATGTGTGTGTGTGCATGTGTATGTGTGTGCAGGTATCTCTATCGGCTGCCAGGGAGCTGATGTAAGCCTATAGGTCAGACAGACGTCTAATGAGCAGAGCAGTGTGAGAGCCCCGGTACAGTGCAGACCTATGGGCAGCAATATTGATCCAGAGACATTTAACATTTACTGTAGCATCCTGACTGGCAATAAAGTGTCAAGATGCCTCCTCATCTCTCCAGCAAGTAGTTAGAGGACAAGGAAGAACTTGGGATTAACAATAGGGAGCATATAAGGCCTAGAAAACATCAAATCTATTAATCTTAGGGCTTCAGAAGCCAGAGAGAGTCCGTTAACTGAACTTTTCCTTTCAACTTTCCTCAAGGTCACTAACCTTTTCTTACACTGGATAATAGCAAGTCAACTTCCAAAAGTGATTCTGACTACCTACCAATTTTGTAGCATTGCTGGTGAACACACTTCACCAGTCACATCCATATCATTTCTCTGATGGGATGTGCTGTAACTGTAGAGGTCAGTGAATCCTGAAACCAGATATATCTGTGGGGGGATGACAAGCTGTCAAGAAAGAAAGATGCTAAGAGGGAGAGAGAGGAAAAAGAGATGGTTAATATGTTGCACAACTCAGTTATATAGAAATGCTTCAAAAATTTTTTGAAATGTGCTTGGTTTCTTTCCAATGAGAAGATTGATATCAGTCTCATTTTTGTGTATTGAGACCTAGAGACAGGGCATGGCTAACATATTTAGCATAAAAAATAATAGTATGCATGTAAAAAAAGGGGGGTAACATCTAGCAAAGCCAAATTGTAACAAAAACAGAACAAATTTAACCTCTAATGCTCATTAGCACCTTACCGCACATACTACAATTTTCACATGCCTTGGTAAGCTTAACATTAAGCCTTGTAGCAGGGGAACAGTTTGGGTCTGTCAATGTTTAGAAAAAAAAAAACAAATGAACACGTAAAACTGTAAATTGTTGTTGGAGCTACTTGTTGCGCAGCTAATCGAAGCCTTAATGACTGAGTTCATTTCTAACTTTGGTTTGTAGATTTTCTGAGCAAGTGAATGCTTTTCCTCGCTACAACTCATAACTCTTAGGCTACATGTTGTTTTTTTTTGTTTTAGTTTTATAAAGGGATACCTTGAAATATATATTTTACCTAAGGTGGTATTTATTAATATTGATCATTACACACCAAAACAATTTAACCCCTTCTGTTTTCTAAACTGCTGAGAAATACCCTTTCTAAAGGTCACAGCAGATAATTTAATACAGTGAGGTCGATACTCAAGAAATGCCCTCACTGCAATTAACTGAAAATACATGTTATCAGCATAAAGTAGCCATGTATGTAAAGAGGAGACGTGTGGGAACACATAAAGCCCATTTTCATTCAGATATCACAACGTCAGAGGTCACATGACCGCTTTGAAAATCACCATGCTAATAACATAGCAATAAAAAAATTGCCTAAATTTGCATTGTTATTTCTGCAACTTCCCGACATGATATCCTGGCATGGTTGGTACTAATAGACTCTTTAGATCTTCTAGTTTCACATGATCTAATCTCCAGTATATCATTAAGATTGAGCCTGCTATGCTATAACTGGATTAAAATGATAAATAGCACAATATATAAACAACACGTTTTGGATTTTTTGGTGAACCGTCGCTTTTAAGAAAAGGAATGCAAAGTACTAAACTATCAGCCTTCAAGTACAAAAGACTGTTCTCACCCTAAAAAGGTTATATGACCTCTAGTGATTATGACAGGAGCAAACAGGGAAGTCAGGTGACAGCATACATTAAAAAGGACCTCGGCCCAGGGGATCACTGTCCTGGTGAAAACCCAAAGTCAACACTAAATTATTATTTTCAACTTTCATACGCAACTAATTTAGTACCTAACCATGTCGTGCACTTGTTCTGTGCATAGCGTGGCACAAACTTTACTGCATCACAATCACTTATTGAGTAGTGTTATCTGAAACCAAATGACAACGTTGAGTTTTTTTAAAAACATTGTAAGCAACTCGATTATTATGTAACCACGTCACTACTATACTACTACATGTTACATCTGTTACAAACATACTTATTTTAATCAAAACATGGATATTTTCCTAAACCCAACCAATAAGTTTTGTTGCCTAAAAAAACAAGCAGTTACATTTCACAATGTTAAAAAGCTGTAGTTGAGATGCTGATTTAGCCTATCTTAGCATGAACATGAGAAGCTGAGGGGAAAAAGCTAACAGCTAGCCTGACACTTAAAAAAAACAAACAAGGAAAATTCAGTTTTTTCAACCTGGGACTCATTCTCAAAATCATGGTCTTGTGTTGATACATACTTATTTAGTTTGTACAAACGTTGTACAGGCTAGTTTTAGCTACAGGCTAACTCCATCTTCTTAAACACATGTATTAATATATTGCATATTTTCTTTCTGAGAGAAAAATGTTTAACATTACTTAGTAATAGTACTTTAAAATATATGATAATAATATATGTTCTTTTTTGATTCTCATGCCCTTTTGATGACAAGATTTCCATGCATCAATTTTATCCTGCTTATCATCCATGTAATATGTCAATTCCATAACGACAGTGTCACCAGAAAATGACCTTCACATTTGCCCATTATGGCTCACTGCATTGTTAATGATGTGTTCTTTCCTACTCAGCATGGGTACTGTATTCAAAGCCTTAGGGACACGGAACAAGCCACAGCATTTGAGTCTTGAGGGAATTTTAAAGCTTGTTTGGATAATCAGAATAAAGAATGTACAAATTGAAATATATAATATTTATTTAGTCTACAAAAAATTGTTGGGGTTCTCCGAAACCATTGGAATTTAGACAGATGCCCATAAATGGCAGGTTTTACAAATTCTGAGGATGTGGAAATGAATTCTCAGAGAAGCATTCAGGATGGTGGAGATTCAGTGTCTTACCAAAAACTGCCGGATGAAAAAGATAAAGGCAGATCTGGCACGGGGGGGTTTTAAAAAATATGAAGTAATCTCCCTGTAATCCCAAGGGATCCCAGCATGCAAAGAAATGGTAATCCCATGTAATGATAGATGATCCTTACAAAGGTCCACTCTCTGTCATGCAAAAGAAAGGCTGTGGAAGAAAGGTGAAAGAGGATATACTGTGCAGGAAAAAATATACATATGGGCTTTATGTGTGGACTCTCAAGCAAGCCATCAGGACTTTCGCCCTTCAACAGAATGTGCTGCATTGGCAAAACCCCAAAAATGCTGAGCGGGAGATATTGTGTCTTGATATGTTCTGAATCCATTTCATTTTTAACGACAGATTAACCTTGATCCCGCATATCTCGGGATTATCCACTCAGTGACAAGTACATATGGTGTGCTTTTCTGAAATGCATCCAAATCCAACATCACAGCCACATGCATTCATTCATTGCCCCCCCATCATCAGAATCTGTCTGCTGATCTGGAGCAGTACTAGGACTCTCGGGAATCAACAACGCTGTCTTTAGATGTCAGGGGCCGCTGTGATCCTCCTCCGAACATCACACGACTCCTCCAAGGCAGAATCTGATTCTTTTCTTGCACGACATTTGTCCTCCAGATGCATTCTTGTTTACTTGTGTTTCTCGCTGCAGTCACAACCTGTTTCTTCCTGGGCGATGTGGAGGCTGCAAAGGTGTAAACTCCTTTAACTTCCCTCATATGGAGCTGCAGCTGTCCTGTAAGCACCAAAGCCCCGTAGGCCCGCCTCAGGCTGCAGACACTGGTGAAAAGATACAGACACAAAATGAGGATTTAAGTTTGAAAATTGATGAGTACATAACAATATAAGCAAGTCATTTATATTAGACCTTTTAGGAGAGCTCCAAGAGAGGTGACTGAACGGATCAAACATCAAAGCACATCAAAACAAAACTCTGGCTTTTCTGTTTTCTTTATATTTTTAATTCACACCTAAAGTGTCAGAAAGAGCTCAAAGAGATGAGAGAAAAACTGTTGATGGAGTCCAGCTTTTTCAGGATAGTTCTTGTTCACTGGTGTATAATAGAGTTTTCTTTTCTCTGAGGTTTTGTTTCATTACTGTCTGGGATTAGAGAAAGACCTGTACTTGACACCAGACTTTCTTTTGAATAAAATGACAAATCTTCAGCATTTCAGTCTGTGTGGATGGAATTCAGCAGGTAGAAACAAGGACGCAGGGTTTTGCAAGAAAATGATTCAAGTTAAATCAAACGCGAACATTCAAACTGGCTCTGAAAGAGGTTAGAAGTACAAACACAGCAATTTTAACTACAAAAGAACTGAGCACCTGACACTACTATTGGCTACCAATTCAAAAAGCTGCAAGAAGAAAAAGCAACACAAAGGTTGCCTGATTTAAGGCAACTTTCACTATAAGCAAAACCAAATTTCAGTCTTCCAACCAAATACAGATAGATTTTGTTGGTTGAAAATGTGTAGTCCAGCAAAACAGTGTGCACCATATTTAGATTAACATTCCCCAAGTTTGGGCATTTAACACACCCCTTTTCATCAGCCAGATATCCAATATAAATATGACTTGAAGCAATTGTCTGACTTGGGAAATTCACTTGGTCACTGCCTTGATAAAACTTGATATTACATCGATACAGCTCTCATGTTCAAATTGCCCTGCAATAACACACAGCAAGGAGATGCTTGACATTTCACTTAGGTGTTTTATATGGATAAAACAAACAACAAAGCATGTTAGAAATCACAATGGCAGGCAGGCTTAAGGTCGGTTCAGTAGGTATGGTGGTCTAGCTGGTGGCGGTTCTGTTACCGGCACCAGACCTAGGGGTTATCTGGACCAGCAGCAAGGGTTACACAGGCCAGGAGACACTGTGTAACCTTGTGTATACCATGGCTGTGAATCAACAGTGGGAGGGCAAAGTTAGCTTCTTCCTCATGCCGTGCATTTATTTCTGGACTGCGCATTATGAACAATAAACAAACAAACATAAATAAATCATAAATCATAAATAAAATAGCAAATTGTGTAACAAACTAACAAGAAACAATACAACTTTCTTCATCAAGACATATTAACTACAGATATGGCATTTTCAACCCATTACAGTTCCATGGCACATGAACGCCATTAGTCCGGCGACTGTGCATTTGTCTGACATAACATATGTCCTACACACAGATACATTGGTCCAGCTGCCCAATGGTCTTAATGTACACACTGGAGTCCAGCAACCGCTGAAGTGCTTCTCAAAAAATGATTATGATGGGCCTACACAGTGGTTTAGTGGTTTGCACTCTTGCCTCACAGGAAGAGGTTCACTGGTTCCAATCCACCAGAGTTTGCCCTCCAAGTGTCAGCATGGGTTCTCTCTGAGTGCTCCTCCGGTAGGTGTGACTGAGAGTGTGAATGGTTGTCTCTATGTGTCTGCTATATGCTCTGCTTTGGTCTGGCAAACTGTCCAGAATTTACCCTGCTAAGTGGTTTAGGAAAATGGGTAGATGGATGGATGTTGAGGTTTAGGAATGGTAAGGGTTAGGGAAAGATCACTTCTATGGCTTTCAGTCCAATGGAAGAATTAAAAAATTAAAAAAATTAGGCTGATTATATGTGTATACATACATAAAATAATGTGCAGTGTAGCCTTGACCTACCATTTCTTATTTTTTACCAAATGATTTAGTCCAGTTCCCTTTGACGGAGGCGTTTCGATAGGGATAAGTGGGAGAAGGGTGGACTGAGATGGATGGAAGGACAGATGTGGGAGGATGGGCGTAATAGCTGCCTGCCTTTCTGTAGATGTGCTGGGGTGTTCGTGTCTGCAGGTCCTCTTGATAAGACACGGTACACAAATTTTCTCATCTTTACTTATGCCCCCCCACCACCATAATCTGCAGATATTTAGCTGCACATATGCAGGTAAATAATTAAGCATCAAAGTCTAACTCAAAGTTAATTGGCAGATTAGTAGATGAAGGTCATCCTCAGAAGATTTCTCTTGCCTTACAGTTTCATTAAGAGAAAGGAACAGGAGCACTAGGATCCATCAATTCTAAACATGTAGCCTCCCCTGCTAATACAGTTAATTGGCAGTTTGATTAAATTTCAGAATTGCATTGAGAAGTTGGCTATTCAGCCTTTTCATTTTACAGAGATATAGTTTTCTCACTCCAGACTGAGGGAGAAGTCTATTAATAAAAAGTAATATGATTCTGAGCTAATTTTTAAAGCTACTGAGCCGTTTAATCATGAGCAGATGTGGATTCTCAGTAAAGATAGTGGAGACAAAAGATTTGACCGCGGATTACTTTCCGATGTCCTCTTTTGAGGTCTGTTGATGTTGGTCCAGAACGGAATAGTTTGGATGTCAGCAGAAAATCTTGCACGAAGAATCAAATGGAGATACTGTCTCAAATAAAGACATTTTTATACATGAAACCTCCATCCTCCTCAGCGGAGACATCCAGCAGGGAGTGTAGCGATGAGAGAGGGATAGACTGCTTCATGAATTTGAAAGGAGGGAAAAAAATTATGCTAACGGAAAGCTGTGTTGGCCTCTTCAGTGCAGACTTCATTGTACCTTCATGCTACCGTAGTGGAGCAAAGAAACCTGCTGAGATCGCTGGTTGAGGCATAGCCCGCGTTACGGGCGCTTGCATGGGATGCAGACAACGGCCTGTTGTGAACACTATCTGTTTCATTATCATTCGAACCTACAGCGCTGCCGACGTGAAGCAACTGTGAGGCAGGAAACAGGAGAGCAAGAGAAGAAGAAGCGCAGTGAAAACCCTGTGAGGTGAATTAATGAGGAGCAGGTGATGAAAGGGTTACAGGGAATTCACGAAACACCGGATGCCCAACAAAGAACAGTCAGGAGTCAGTTTTAATTGAAAGGAGGCCTCATCTCATTTGGGTAGAAGCAGCGCCAGCGGCTTTGATGTCCTGGTATCTAACTGTCAGGATTACATTTTAATGGCGACCAGGTAGGACAAAGCGCAAATAACAGAAATAAATGAGGACGGTTTGTTGAGGAGAGTCGACGTTATGCAAGATTTGCAACAGAGACGAGATCAATGGTGATGCATTTTTCATTATCTTACAGTGGGTAGATGTCAGAAAGTTGTACTGCTGCAGAGCCAGACTTCAGTGAGGAGGGCTGAGCACATGCAGGCTGGGACCTGTTGCTGGTAAGTCAATACAGAGCAGTAACATTCAAAGGAAAATGCACGTTTTGAAGGCGATATAGTGTTGTCTGCATGGCAGGTTTGTTTTGTTTGCCATAAAAAAATTTAAAAATTAAATCTACACTAGTACTCAACTGGAGGTTGGGGTAGCACTTTAGATTACTGCTCAGAAATAAGAAGTTTAGGAGTAAAACTTACATTTTTGTCAGGTACAAACTGGTTGTAAAGATGTACATTGACTGTATAGAAGTGGATGTAACCAGGCCCTGAGAGCCTAATCAGGAGAGACAGGAACATTCTTGGTGGGGGGGTCTGGTTTTGGGGCCACGAGGGCTGGTATACAAGCACGGCACATGGTAGAAATAGATCATGCAGGCTGGCCCTGCACTTGCAGTCCTACACAGCCTGGTTAATGATGTAATTATGCTTTGAATCTAGCCAATGGCGCATTGATTGACAGATCACAGTGCAGTGAGAGGGGAGCTTGACGGAGCATGCAACACTGAATAAAACATAGTTAAGATAGACAATAGAGACTCATGCTTCTGTGAACTCTCACCAGACGATGCTAGATCCAAGGTGGCGGCCCCCAGCTGCTAGATTTCAGACAGAAACAATAATCCCCCCTTGGATTTAAAACCTTTTTTCCACCTCATATTTTTTCTTCATACCTATTTAATCTTCTTGCACCTGGACAACATGCAGCAAACAGTCCAAAACCAACTGTCCACACCACAAAAGACTCGTTCGTAAGATTCACTTACCAGC
The DNA here is from genome assembly GCA_903364295.1 of Serranus cabrilla. Taxonomy (NCBI): domain Eukaryota; kingdom Metazoa; phylum Chordata; class Actinopteri; order Perciformes; family Serranidae; genus Serranus; species Serranus cabrilla. The sequence goes on along the minus strand of CAFUXE010000036.1, from coordinate 125,735 downwards.
ACAGGTACAACACTTAAACATAACCACTCAGCTCACCTCAGTCGACAGCCAGATTAACACTTTCACCTGCCGAAAATAAAACCATGAAAGAAGCCATTCTGGGTCTACAACCAGCGGTATGAGGGATGACTTAGTTTTCATCGGCATTCCTGAACAACCAACAAATGATTCTGAAAAATCCATCAAGGACTTGATGACTTAACAACTCAATCTACATACAGAGACCGTCAACAACATAATATTCCACCACGTGCACTGTTTTGGATCGAAGAACACCATACAACCATCCCCAATAATCGCAAAATTTGAACACACCAAATGAATGGGTTTAGCGACAGGGCAGGCAGCTAAAGGGAACAGACTATTGATTCAATAATCAGCACCCAAAAGAAATCATCCAGAGATGCAAACAAATATTTCCAATCCGCAAACAGATGATGGCAGAAGGAAGAAAAGCAACAATCTCAGCAGACAAATTATACATACTTACATACATGCACATACTCTCTGCACCTACACACCACTACTATGTGAATTTGCTACCTTGCATTTGGTTCTGTTTCAGAATCAGACTACAATAAATTACAATCACCACAGTTCAATCAAATATTCTAAGCTCACTATAACACAAAACAAAGAGCAGTTTGTATTTTAATAAACAAAATAATCTTATTTGTCCATAACATCACTATCACAGATCCAGAAGGATGTTTTATCATCCTAAACATCTTAATCAACACCAGTTCTGTCACAATCTGCAATGTTTATGGCCAAAACACTGATGACCTATCCTTCTTTAATTTTTTTTTTTCATTCATCTCAAACATTAACCCTTCAGTAGACAAAACTAAAATTTCAAGCAATAATCCTACTTGGCAATCCACAGAAACAATAAAACATGAGTGATTTTGGTCTTGACGATTGTTGGCGATTGCATTAACCAAAGGGTTCACATTTTATTCACTGGTTTATCACTCATCATCATTAGCAACCATGCCCCCGTAACATTTACATCGAACAGATCCAGTCTACATAAAACCACCAGCAGATGTCGCTTCAACATATCCCTTCTCAAAGACCCCGACTTTGATAAGCTCATTAAAAAAGAGTGGGCATCCTTCCTGGAAATAAATGATCCCCCAAAGTCATCACCAACTCTCCTATGGTAAACAGGAAAAGCAGTTTTAAGAGGTTTTATAATAAATGAAATTATCAATAGACTCAATTCCTGACATGCCAACTTGGGCAAGAAGATGTCCCCCATAGAGATAAATCTGGTAAATACTGAGCAAAATCAAATTAAACGGAATACAGAAAAAACAACAATCGCCACCATTAAGGACTCAGTAGGGAATCCCACACATTCACCAGAAAGAATAAAATCTTCAGAATTTTTTACACCAATTTATGCTCATGAGAAAAAGTCACAAATCTTAAGGACATCAACCAATTTCTTCACAGCATTGATCTACCACACCTCAATTCACCAATAACACAGGAAGAACTTTTCACTGCTCTTATGCCCAATAACAAGGCATCAGGACCTGATGGATTCCCTGCTG
>CAFUXE010000036.1:106517-123617 GCA_903364295.1 Serranus cabrilla | reverse complement strand
TTTAAAAATCATCACTGAAGCACTCACAGAATAGAAAAAGTCTACTGAAGTTGGCTGGTCTGAGGCGTGAATCTTCGGCCTGAAAATTAATCCCTAACTTTTTATTATTGTTAAACTTTTCCAGAAAACATGTTACATATAGTAACCTATGTGCAATAGACCGCACAAACCCAAAGTAATCCCAACAGATATCAAACTTTTAAACACAGTTCAAACTTAAATCTACATTTTCAAGAACACATTGTCCTGATGGGACGGTACAGCCTGCAGCAAGAAACAACCATTTCCTCAGTTGGTAAAAACAGAAAAGACTGACATTATATGTGAGTGATGAATCACTGCCAGGCTATTCTTTATAATATTCTTCAGGGTTCCATATTTGTCTTAGTTATAGGTACATAAGAAGACTTTTATTGATGCCTCATCCTAAATGATTACACTTTCTTTACAGATCCTGCTTCTGCTAAATTTGAGGTCTAGAGTTGCTAAATCCTAATTATTGTCAGAAATAAAAGACCTAAAGAGCATAAAGCTGGCGGCCACACAGTCTTTGTGTCAGGGAGTCTTTTGAGGGTAATACTGTGGCAGCATAATTTAGATTTACTGAGGCTGCAATATGATCTACTGTGATGACCAAAATCAATCCGGTGTGGGCGTACTGTCTCCCTCCCACTGGAGAATATTGCACATTGGTGAAGTGATCCGAAATATGACTTACTTCCCTCTTTTTCTTTCTCTTTTTCAGACCGACACACACACACACACACACACACACACACGCACACACTAACTGTCAAGGGAGAGGAGAGATTCAGCAAGCTGCAAAATTTACACAGTTCCCTATTCAAACAGCACCTGTTCCGTAATGATAGATCAACACTGTGAGGAGAATGAGAGAGCATATTTAATTGGATGTTTACATGAGGAAAAACTTCAACCATATGGATTAGATTATTGGACCATATGCACTTCAGCACTTCATCTGGGCACCTCAGTTGCTGAAGGTACACACAGCTCTCCAAAAAAACTCATAAAAACCTGCAGGAAGGAAATAAAAGCTGCTTCAAATCCCATAAAATCGACCACATTTCTCCTTCAAAAAACAAAAATGATAAAAATGGGGGCATTAAACACAAATCTTTTTAAAACCCTGCAAACGCCACCATGCCTGAAGACCTTTAACAAACAGAAAGTGAGTTATGGTGCATTAATAGCTTTTTTGGTTTAGCAGGGAAATGAAAAGAAGGTGAAATTAAAAATCTGTTGAGGAAAAGGCACCTTTGCAGTTAATCTCACAGTGTTTTTAAAAGTACAAGTTACTTACCGACCTCACACAGAGGACGTGTTACTTTTCACTGTAGATAATATTTTCAGAAATGTATGTTTCAATTATTTACCTTGCAAAAATGAGCTGTGAGCCCTTTATGCCCCCCCTTCAAAGTAAACTAATTAAACACAAATTTATCTTAATGTTTCCTGAAAATGAATTTGAAACAACTGTATTATCATTACTTGACAACTAAAGCTATTTATCAAGCAAAAGTGCCAAACATTCACTGGTTCCAACTTGTTCAGATATATTGTTTTCTCCTTTTTATATTTTTGTAAATGAATATCTTCTGGTTCTGGAATTCATTCAACAGTATTTTCCATTTGATAAAATATTTACAACAATGTATAAGCTTTAATCATTACCTTATACATTATACATGTTATAGACCTTTTCACAAACATGACCAAGCAATTTTAGTTGGTGGTTTATTTCAATTTTGGTTTCATCTGCATCGCATTGGTTTAATTAGTTATGAGGAAATTGTACTTCTCAAATGAATTTTCTACATCCCAGAACACAGCAACAAAAAGGTCCAAAGAGGTAAGAAACAATATTTACATTTTGTAATGTTCTGTATATAACTTTGTCAATAACCACTGCATGACTGAGTGCTTTCATTATACTAATATACCATTGTGTGACCCAAAGTTTAGCTCTGCTCCATTTGTCAATCCATTAACCAAAGTCAGAATTGTCCATTTGAGTAGATTAAATAAATATGTTTCCATGTATCATCGCTTTAAGATTACAGGCGCTTCATTATCCGCTGCACAAACTCCAGAAATAACATGTCATTAAAATAAAATTCTGTATAATTTAATTAAGTGAAATCATTAAATAAGATGACTCTTTCTGGTTCATTCATCTCCAAAGTCAACGGGAAGCCGCACATTACTGAGCAGCATTACAAAAGTGAAGTATATTGTAGATCGGTGTGTTTGATTTGATTACGCTTTGGTTCAACAGGTAAAGACTACGGCTGTTCTGATGGCCCGCGCTGTAAACAAAAATCCTATTAGGTCATGATAAATGATTGTCTTTTTGTGAAAAAAAACGGTTCCATCTTTCTCCCATGTGCCTCCTAATTATGTTCCATGGCCCCGGTGAATTTAAAGAGGTAAATAATGATATGATTTTTTTTATTACGATTCATCAACTTTGCCTTTTGCTGCCGTTGGAGCTCAAGAGTGCCCCGAGTCATCATCTCTCATTAAGTAATGAATAGTGATTGGTATGAAATTACTTCACCCCACTCTGCTGCCTGTCCATTAGTCCGTTAATCAACAATATGTGACTGCCAGGCTGCACAAAATCCTCTTGCAAACAAATCACCCTCGCCCTCCATCCCTTCCCTCTCCCTAAAATACAATTCCTAATTTGCATAATGAGGGCCAAAGGAGGGCAATGTTTGCTCATAATCAAAATGCATTTATTCACAGGAAGCTATCCTGTTGCACCCGCTTAATTCACACCTGCTCTTTTCTGTAATCAAAGCTCGGGTTCAGGTGGAAGCACAGGCCTTGTAATGCTCTCTCACCGGGCCCAGAGTCTGTGAACTGACAAAAGAAAGATGTTTATGATTCAGAAAGCTGGGAAAAGTACAAGAGAATTGGGGGTGTTAACCTTGGCAGTACAATATGAACATAAATACAATAATTCTCCAACCAGGGATGTACAAATGGCTTAACTAAAATTATTCTGTACATGAATTATTTAAATTATCGGTTGTAGGTCACCAAACTGCTTTCTCATAAGCACTGGGGATGTTCACACTGAGTACTCTCCTTGATGTGAACCTTTTTTTGTTCATTTGTTGTGAGTTCTTACCTCTCAGATTTCTTGGTGCATGAAATGTGGCAGAATCTTTGATAATAATGTGCAAATGCCCACCATGTAATGTTATATTGTTTTGTTTGTTTGTTTTGCACAGAGATAATCCATATCAGTACATACATTTGACTCAAATAAAGTGTTGCTTAAAGCTTCTCTGAAAAGCATTTTCATTTTAACAATGGATCAAATAACTATATATAAAGGAATATATATAAAGGAAACTCTAAGGAACAACCCAAAGAAAGTTATCCTCCATCTCTGCAGTTTCCTCACACATTTCTATCTCTATTTTTATGAAGAAAAAGATAATCACTGTACACTGTCTGTGAAAAGTTTTCAGATTAATTTATTTTAATTGTCATAACTTGTTTTGTTTTTGTTTTTTACACCAAAGGCTTTAAGGTTTAACAAATAATCCTCCCACCTATAAAAAAAAAATAAAAAAATCTTTCATAGTTTATAGATTACATTCTACTTTAACATATTTATAACTCTGAGAATCTGCAAATATGTTTAATACACATCCAATATCTTCCGAATACATTTCTCTTGTGTTGTTCTTTAAAATAACTAATACCGCAAAAGTTTAAAAACTGACTTTGTCAAATGAGGGATATACTTGAGGCGATCCCAATAATATTCTTCATTCTCTCACTGCCTGTCAAGCACCAGATAGCAGAGAGACAGCAAACAGACGTCAGAGTCTGAAGGTACCTGGTAAACATAGCTTTAGCAGCTAAAAAGCCAGATGTTGCCTTCAGGGGTTGTTGTGGGCCAAAACAGAGCTAAATAACAGTGAATATTTGACTAAAATACTTCAGGTTGCTCTGTGTCTACTGAGTGTATAAATGAGGAATAGGTTGCTCATGAGTTGGCCGCATCAACTTCATAGAGTCATAATATGTCAGTATGTCAACACAGCTTTAATTATATCTTTAATAAAAAATAAAACAAGGTTTACGTTAATTGGTTTGCTGTGTTTTCTAATATGTTAAACCCAAAGGACACGTAATGGACTTGAAAAGTGAAGCAATGCCCAAGTGACTTAACTCTGCATTGATGGTCAGTGGGCCATTTCCTACAGTATGATGTTCATGTTGTAATAGTCCCATTTAGAGTGAATTACACAATCAAGTAAGGTGTGCTTCTTGTGATTAACAAGAAGCTACCACAGAACACTGTGTAGATGTATGTGCTTGTAGTTAGAACTCCTACACTTCCACTTGGCTTTTTTAGTTCATAAATGTTGAAAAATGTCTTTTTTCAGCATTCAGTCGCATTCAAACAGGAATATTTTTTTTTCCTCAGAAATACCATTTTCTGGGGTTGTCCTCTAAAAGAAACTTGTGTTGCATTACCAGTCTGAACATAAAGAATTTCGAGCAGGGCCCTGCTAGATGAATCGCTTCCCCCATAGCTAATGTTTCTTCTGTTGTATAAAAGCACACTTGAGACCAGAGCGCTGTTCTTAAGTTGTTATCTAACCAGCAGCACCAGACCATCTTTGTAATTCTGAAATAACCTTATGGCTTTCATACCCATGTCCAACCTTCCATACAAAAGCCAAGCGATGTGCCGCCCACACATCTGGTTAAAAGCACTCTAGTGGACAAAACCTCAGAAAACCTGAGCCGACCACGTTACTAATGGTTACAGATAAATCACAGAGCAACATGGAGCAGCAGGAGCTTTACTGGTGCACCGGTTGACTTGTGATCTAGCAGTGTGTCCACTACTACAGAAACAGAAAAGAGAAAATGCTGTTTGGTGGTTCAGTGTGTGCTGGATTTGCCTGGTAGAGAGGGGATCCCAAATTAATTAAATTCCATTCAATTCTCCCCTCCAAACTTTATTCTGGTATAATGACAACGGCAGAATGGTTGCATTGTGCATAAACTGGAAATTTGGGCACCTGCAAAAATGTCTTAAAAATATTTTTTATTGATATATGAAAATTCCCTTAATGAGTTGTTATTACACTTAGTTTCATAACATGTGATGGTGGGTGGAGTCTGGGTCAGTCAGCCTGGGTCAAATTTCCACGTCCATTCTTTTATCAGCCAGTGCACCCCACAGACCCCAGGTGCTAATCCTGATTAGCATCTTGCTGTGGCGTTTCTGCACTGCACCTCCCAGAGGTCACTTGTCAATCAAGCAGTGTGTTTGGTATACTGTGATGTCTCTTTGATTTACTGTTTGACTTTGTGTAGGCAGCAGCACTTTTTTCTTTTACAGCCACTGGAGCTCCTACTGCTCAGGCTTTCGGGTTATTTTTATTTCCTGTGCATCTGAGGGTTTTTCAACTTAAAAGCCAACCGCCATCCAGCAGCTTTGGTCACATTGGTCCATGATTCATGTGAAAGGGATAGTTTGGAGTTTTATCCCAAAAAGTCCCATGTAAACACAAAACCAAACAGAAACAAATAAGTATTATTATATTATTATACTATATTTAGAATGTTTTCTACGGCAGATGCCTTCTGGTCTGTTGGTTAATTGGTTGGTTGACATGCTCTTGTTCAACCAATTTCTTATTGGCCACAGGTGTTACTTTCATAAAGCTGGGTGTCCACCAAACCGTTTCCCAGCTAAAAACAGCAGGAGCTCTATGAAAACGCCTCGCCACCTGTCTTTGTGGGCAGCACTGTGTGTGACGGCTATGATTGAATGACAAATGGCAGTAGCAGCATTTTACCCAAAGTTAAATATTTCTCAACTCTTTGCAACCAGAAATAAACAATGAACGTGCAGCATTCAGTGCAGAATAGTCACTCTTCACACTGCTGCCCATAGCGTTGTGTAAATATGTGGCGTTCCCGTTGCCAAGGATGAAAAAATAAACTGGAAACATTGATGAAAACAGAACACGATCAGGCCCACAGTGTCCTGTGATTGACTGAGTTAACCGAGAGATAAAAGAGATAAAAAAAATAATGCATATTTATCCCCCATCAACCATTTGATTAAAAGATTTGACAAAAGCTTCAATATTCGTACTTCTTTACCTTGCTGTCAGGTAGGCGTTATTATGAGTCCCATTCCTTTACTTGGCTTGACTTGCTCTGTGTAGCATTCAAGCAGTAGGATTGTCCAGGTGTACATGGTTGCATGAGGTATTGGTACATTGGTCCTGTTGCCTGACCACTGGGCTATGCAAACCAAGTATTTGATATCAATGCCTAACCATAACCGGTCAGGCCGGTTTGCCAAGAACTGCTGTGGGAGTTATAATCAGCCACCCGACAGCCCTTTCTGACGCCTGACTAATGCCGTTTGGGCGGCTGCTGGTCTCATTTGTTGGTGTTATTTTGTGACTTTAGTTTTTTTAAGGGTTACATCGGATTCACCAAAATCACACAATACTAAATAGACTAACCAATCGAGGAAGAATTAGACCAGCAACTTCCATGTTCTGCAAGGTAAAGTTTACTGTTTTGGTCAATAAAGTCTGGTGGCTCCAGTTCCCCTTGATAAACAGAGAGGAAAAGATGCTAAAATACTCAGAATGTAGTATACCCACCTGTCCACAACAGTGCATTGATTAGCTTACATGCTTCTCCCAGCTGGGGGGATTCTGATTGTAGGTAATACACTGATTGTGTAAAAGTACCTTATACAACCCCACTTCAGATCGCCATTTAATGGTCAATACTGGCTGTAGATACGTATTCATTAAAATCAAAATGTCATATACTGTGACTTAATATAATTACACGCTGAGATCCCAAATGGGAAAAATAACACCATATGTTAACATTGTTTTCTTCCTGTTCCAGTGCGCTCAGAGCAGCTCCTGTTCATTATGAGCTCACCTCAAATGTGACAGTTCCAGAGAAACATGTAAATGTGAATATGCTTTGACCTAACAAGGACGCCTTGTTAACCAGCATCATTCTATATGATGAAATGAGAAAAAGCACCCTTATCCATCTCTGTCAGAAAAACAAGCAGCCTAATAGAAGAGATAAGGTCAACACCAAATGTCAAACGTGTTTACCCTCCAGTGGCAGACAGATTGGCCAGTATTCATCATAAACACAACAGGTTCCCATTACAGAAACATTCCCTCACTCCATTCTGAGCCGCTCTGGCCCCTTACTTGGGTTTAATTGTGTGAAAATAAAATGAAAGAAAACAGATTCAGGAAATCTGTCTTTGCCAGCCAACGCTACATGCTGTTTAGGGACAGTAAAGGTCATCTTTTCATGAGCAACGACAGATTGCGAGCCTATGAAGCGGGGATATTCCCTGTGATTGTACGTGGCACGTGTGAGCGGGAGTGAGAGCAGGAGTGTGTGAGTAGAAAAAAATACTATTGATTGCGGCACTCCTTGCTGTTATCCACAAAAAATTGGGGAACTATGAGCAGCTAAGTGAGATGGATTCCCCTCCTCTGTTCGAGAACATACAGTATATCACGTGAAAACATTCCTCTGCGGTATTTACTGTCCATCTGCTGTGCGTGGCAATCATGAGGGCAAAATTGCTCTATAACACATCTTGAGTGATAAAGATTCATAGCAGGGTGACCTCAAATTCCCTCATGTCACTATGTAATTCCTGTGCTCCATTACATATATAATGGAAGGTGAGTGTTTAAAAAGAGTGCCGGGACGATTTATTATTCTCTACAAGGCCCAAACTGTTGGGAGATCAATAGAACAAGAGTTAGGAGAGGGCTAGGGGTGCAATGTGTCATCATTTTAATGAAATATAGATTTGGGACTATTAAACAGCTTGCTAGTGCGGGTAAAATTGCTCACTTTTTCACTGCTAAACAAAGTCATCCATTTAACTGTTGAAAAAATCGATATCGGGCTGTGACCAATATGTACCTTTCAAATGTGGGTACAGTTACATGGAACAGAAGCTAATAAATCAAAGCAAAGGGTACAGCATCTTTTCTAGTCATCACATCAATATAAAGCTCTGTGGCTCTCAGCAGAGTCTCCAGCAGAGTCTTTCATCACAGAGCCCTGCTAAAACAAAACACCAGCCTCACTTTGCATATTACAGTATGTGCAGGTCTGCACAGGATTGACTTAGATACTTGATTCTGCCATGTTAATAAGGTCATAATGTGGGATGGTCAACAACATGAGCGGAGAGGTCACTACAAAAACAGCTTTACTGTGGAACCAACAAGCCAAAATCTGATCAAACCTTTCATGATGACCATCAGGGTCAGGGAAAATCACAGTGTGTACAACATATGACACCCCCTATTCCTAGTACTACCCATATAATTACAGTATATAGTACCATTTTACAAAGATAGAGTTTTTATTTTGCTCCAGTTCCAGACTGTCATTTATTCTACTGTGGACGGTGTTGTTTTCCCTCCATTGCCATTAGATTAGGATGATTTTTGTTCGCTAACATTTGATACAGCCTGCCTGTCATAATAACACAATCAGTGGCAGACGGCTGAGCATATTGATGTCAATATATTGCTGACAGAATTTGTTGAACAAAGCAACATGTTCTTTGGATGAATCAATAAATGCTGATATCGTTAACCCAAGATGACCATTTTAATACAGAATAGGCAATGGGACAAGATGTTAGTATCAGAGGTTTTGGTAATCTGAGTAGCAGGGCTGTAGTATTTGAATTCGGACTCGATGCCATTTTTTTTGTCTTTGTCTTAGACTTTGTTCAAGATTCGTCCAGGCTGTTGATTTGAGATCAGTTGTACATAACATTGGCTAATTCTCCCAACATTAGATTAGTAAGATATTAGAAAAGATAGATCAATCTTGTTTATATATTAACTATTTTTGTTTCATGTTATTTTAACTGGATTCTATCTTTTTAATCTGTTAAAGTCTAGTTGACAACACAGACATGATTGGAAGGATACAATGCTTACTTGTCTTGTTTCAGTTAGCAGTGACTATGTGTTCGCATTACAGGTATATTGTTTTCTGGTTAGCTATCATACAAAAAGGTTTATTAATTATCATCATTTATTGTGAAAATGTGCAACATATTCACAACTGTATGAGATTTTGTGATGCTAAAATGACTGGCAACATTATCACCATTATATTACTGTCCAAACACTTCTTTTATGGTGTTAAATGGGAATGGACAGGCTTCCTCTCCTGTGATTAACAACAGGACGAAACAAAATCCAATTTCACTTAACAGCATTATATTTGTGTAAATATTGACACCTCGGGATCCACCAGAGCCCTTTTTGCTGCCATTTCTCATTTTTGGTCTAATGTGTGCCATGTATGAATGAATGAGATTAGGGCCTGGTGGGATGCTGAATATTCGAATGAATCTTTTCCTATTTGAACTTTACAAGGCTGATAACAAAATAATGTGAGTTATTTGTTACAACAAACATTACTGAGCAAAGCAATTACATTACTGTGGTCCATTTTCAGTTCACAGCACTGGATGTCAGTCAGCTGACACTTTGCAAAGCAGCAGTTCAGTCAGGTCAAGCCCAACCTATTCATCATGGGCTTTTAAGCAAAAGGAGTCCGACACAAATGGACTCAAAAATGACCAAAAAGTGATAAACCAAATCACAGTTGTAAGGTATTTACAATTAGAAGATGTGAATGGACGCCACAGCAGGACTGACAGGTTTTCATAGAAATCATCAAGCTTTGCAATCTGTGAGCAAGTCCTATTTAGTAATAATAGGCTGCTGAATGTAAGTGAATACACTTGATGCGTTGTGCTTATGAATTCCAAACATGAGAGTTATGTTATCTGGACACATTCTAATTTAACCCTGCGTGATGTGTTTGTTTTAGTGTTCCAGCACTGCATTTAGACAGAAAGATCAGAGGACGAAAGCTCTTTGTATCAAGTGGTGCTTCTCGTACAAGAGGTCCCTGTCTCTGAAAGCTGTGCTAATGGCCACTTTTAAGGCAACCTAAGTGACCCTTAAAAGTGTGGGTGATGTTAAAGTGGAATAAATGGTTCCATAAAAGCCAGCTAGGATGTTTTGTCATCCTTCTTGAAAAATATCTCTGGGAAACGTGTATTTTTCTTTGTCACTTTTGTCAGATAGATATGAGACCAAGACCCCATACTTTATTTCAAGGCTTTCAAATAACTATCCAACCTATGACTTGGAGATATCAATTTGAGCTTGCCTGGACTGAATCTCTTTTTCCATTTTGCATTAAATTGACAACCATCTGGGGAAGCCTTGGAAAATTGCCTCACACTGAATAAGTGATAAAGAGATGAGTCTACTGTCAGTTGTAATAATGTGGCTGATTTACATGCATTGGCACCATTGCAGTGCATAATTACAGCGGCAGGGGGATGCCGTGTCTCTGATCTGTATCATGTAATGCAGCTGAGCTTTGAGTCTTTTCATAAGTGATGTACTTCATTTTGGGTGGTCTGTTGTCATATTAGTATCTCTTCATTAAACAGATCTGCTGTCGATAGCTGTTCACAAGGCACGGTGAACACAATGCTGGCTGAACTGATGGAGCTGCTTCGAGACAGAAATGTCAAAATCAACCCTGGCATTGTTCAAATAAGTGCAGCTGAGGCTGACATAGTGCAGGTTAGAATCTTAAAGCTGATGACAATGCAGAACTGAGCTTGGTGAGCCAAGTGGGAAATGTCATACAGTGAACACTGTGCAAGATCTCTACTGCTGCTTCACATCTGTTGCCCCAGTAATGGTGATGATATAAGGATTTTTTATCTATCCAATGAGTTTGTTTGCCAGTGAGGAAAACTGCCTCACAGGGTAATTAGTACAGACAGTTATCCTTGTCTTGTACTACTTAGAAATAATCATACATATCCTGTGGATACGTATGGGGAGCAAACAAAATGATATATATTAAAATGATGACTATTTTTTTCAGCCAACCCAGAAGTAGCATGGCCATGGGGTCGATTGAGAATTAGCTTATGGGATTTTTGCATTGGATTTCAGATCATTGCAGAAAATAAGCCCTGTGGCAAACACACGTTTCTGATGCTTACACGTTTTGTTCAGCAGGATAATCTTCTCAAATTAACACCAGTTTTACTATGTTTGAAGCGACGTAAAAATGTCATGCTATTGGGAACTACACAACTGCATCCGACAAGCTAACCAGCGGTTTTGACAAACCGGCAAAACTGTAGCCTAATAAATTGTTTAGAAATATAAAAACTACAAGAGTTTGCAAGAGCACCAAGGCGGACAGAGTTGCCGTCCGTGTCCAGCATGATGTCATTTAATGTCCCCAACAACCACTGTAGTCTCATTTAGCCACTCGTTAGCAACCGCTTTTTTAAGGTCACGTAAAACTCCAAATTTCACAAGTGGGGGTGTTAGCTGATGTATTTTATTTCATAGAACTAAATGTGAATATCTCTTAAGCTTGTGTTAACCACAGACCTTATTTCAGGCATCTAACTAGAAACCCATTCAAAATCCTCATTGAGCTTGAGAGGCTAGACCCCGGGGCGCTAAAATGCTAACTTACTTTCAGGTTTAAGGACTCAATCCTTATTTGTAACCAAGTTAATGAGCAGCGGTGGTGGGTGCACAGTTTCTCTGTGAGGAATTGTTGAATAAATGAAATATATGCCTGAATTTTACCATCATTTTAATTAAAAGAAACTTCTCATGGTCTCACATGAAAGTAGGATAACAACCTTTAGTGTCAAAAGCTGCATGTGGACATCAAGTTCCCATCGAATACATTTTTTACTCGTCAAAACACAAATGACAAGATTTAGACTTGACACTTGACAAAATTAAATTGAGCTTTTAGAGGCCCATTTTAGTAACAGTCTAAATGCTGTTTTGACAGATTGTAATGCATTATAAGCTATGGGAATTGTATAAACAATGATCCTTTCAACATAATTTTTTTAAGTTACCAGCAATTATTAAATATTATGATACTTGACCTGATGGCATTATGTTAATTAAGTAATGTTAATGTTATTTTTCATAATGCAGCATAAACAGGGGAGTCACTGAAAGTGTTACCTAATTCTCTGTTCATTTTCTGTAAGTAGTGCAATGATTTACACTTTTCAAAACGATGCAGCCCCAACCTAAAATCAATAAGCAGTTACCTTTTTGCCCCTGGTAACATTTATTATAGGGTAGTATTGTAACAGATAAAGTCTAAACACACATGTAGATGTCGTGTCCCTTACCAATTTGTATCACAGACCCACTCTAATGTGAGAAGAGAGGGGGAGGGAGCGCAGAGATTGAGCTAGGTGCTTGAATAATGCCTCGTGGAGTGTTGATAACCTTTCAGCTTATTATCCCAATTAGAGTACACAGCTGGAGGAGAAAATTAATTCAACACCGGGCCATTTTGTTTGTTTATTTACCGATGTGTGCGAATTGGAATGGGGTAAACAGAGCTTGATGATCAAGGCTTCTGGTTGGGGCTGCAGTAACGGTCATTACTTTAAAGCAGATGCACAATGCAACCATTTAATTTCCACTGCATCTTTAAAAAAATGCACAAGGTCTAATAAATACTATCCATTGGTACACATGGGGGTAGATTAAGTCAATCATAAGCACATTTGCATAATTACATATAACAAGGATCTGATTTTATTGGCAGAAATATCTAATAAAAGACGAGACTAGCAGTGGCAGAGCCAGACTTTCTGAGGGGCAGGGCGGAATTAAAAAAAAGAAAGGCAACCGTCTACATGTAATAAGGCAGCAGTTCCAACACACCTGATTCAAATGATCAGGATCGTTAGCAGGCTTCTGCACAGCTTGGTGATGAGCTGATCGTTTGAATCAGGTGTGTTGGAAGAGGGAGACATCTAAAACATGCAGGATGGGGGCTCTCGAGGACCAGGATTGGGCACCCCTGCCCTAGATGGTACTTCATCATGTTTTCCTCACTGGAAGGGCACATTTTCACATTTTACGACTCTCGTTTTCTTCATATGAAGGCACCCTACAGTAACCTGACCACGTCAGACATTTTAGTCAGAATGTGAGTCTGAAACTGACTCTTTGGTCACGTGACTGTCGCTCATCTGTCCATCATCCTGTAAAGCCCGCCCTGACAATTTCATTTGATACAGCGCATAGAAGCTCCTCAACGGAGCAGTGCCAGACCGAACTGCCCGCAGAAAAATGTTGTAGGTGGGGCTGCAGTTCGGCTGCACCCAGGCTAACCCTACACAGCACTTCATCGAGTTTTCTTTCATGAAGAGCATCCTAGAGAGCACTGCATCATGTTTTTTTTCTTAACAAAGGGCACCCTAGAGGGCACTGTTTCTCATTTTCTTCACTGGAAGGGCACCCAGGGGTCACTGCATATTGTTTTCTTCCCCAGGAGTCACACTTGAGGTCACTTTATCCTTTGTCACCCAACAGGATCTGCATCTTGTTTCCTTAACTGAAATGGCACTCTTGAGGGCAATGCATCTCATTTTCGTCACTTATTGAAGGCGTTGCATTTTCTTTAATAAACGGCACCCTAGAGACCACTGCATGTCATTTTTTTCACTGGAGGACCACCCAGAGGTCACTGCATCCCATTTTCTTCACCAAATGGAAAATACCACTGCATCACATTTTCTTCAGTCGTAGGATAGCCAGTGGGCACTGCATCTTGTTTTCTTCACTGGAGGTGGTCACTGCATCTCATTTGGAAGAGGTCACCACCCCTTACTCATTTCCTTCACTGGGGGAGGGCACTGCATTATATTTTCTTCACTGGAAGGGCACCTATAGATGCATCTAATTTAGATTTCATCTTATTTTATCCACCATAGAGCAATCCAAAAGGCATTTTTTTAACATGGGGACACCAAGGGGGTCAGTCCCCCCACCCACCTATAAATTCTCAAGTTTTGACAGGTAACAATAGATGACATTAAACGCTTTGTCGACAAATGAACAGTGGCACAGTCAAAAGGCCAACTGCACTAACTGTAGAGTAAAGAGAAGGGAAGGGAATTGGTAATCAGGCAGCAGATGGAACATTTTCTTTTGAGATCACACAGTAGGCACATTTTAAACTGAAAGATGTATGTGAGCCAAGAGGAAATGGTGCTTTCCTCTATTCTCCTCCTGCCATAATGTGGGTTTCCTCAGAACTGGTGTAATTCCCCTCCCAAGGGGACAAGGTTGTTCCACATGAGCTGGTTCCCTAATAACCAACCCAAGCCTCCCAGTGAAAAATCCATTAAGGTCAAGTCATGCATAGTTGATTGAACATCTCGTCTGGTGGTCTGCTAAGGAGAGCCATGAGCCTAAGAATACCACATTAATCAGAGGCAAAATGTTTTTATGGTTATGGAACCGCAGATGTTCTTTAGGGGACTTTTTGGCACATTTGTATCATTAGCGCACAAGTCTGATTTAGCAGCATATTTCCAGCGATGAGTTGATGCATGAGCGGGAAGTCGCATGTAAACAAATCGAAGGGACCTTAAAATTGCAGCCCAAACAGTCCACAGGGAGCATCTCTGCTTCTAACCCCCAGGGAAGATCCGGCAGCTCTCGCCTCTAAATATTACTCCACTCTCCAAAAAACCATGATGACAGTAACCTGCTGTTGTGCGAGCGCAAAGAGGTGCTTCAAGAGCACCCTGATCTCTCCTCCACCTCCTTCTATTCACAGCCAGCCTGTGTTCTCCCTGCTCCATTAGTTCAGACACCGCATCCATCCCGCCGAGCCTCGCACGGGGGAGGCAGAACCAAGGACGTCACTGTCTGATGCCGTGTGTGTTCTTGTGTGTGTGTTTTGTATTGTGGCGGTGGAGGAGGTGGTGGTGGTGGTGGAGTGTAGCAGCTACGAAATGATGCAGCCAAGCATGAAATCACCTCTCTTCAGCTTTAAAGGGCTTACATGGATTTTTAATGATGAGCCCATATCTTTTATATGCCAAATATACTCAATGACTCCATTCTTTTTAATGCATATTTAACGGTAAGAAAGAGGACGGGACTATAACAAGATTAATGGGATGTGCATAGATGCAGGTGTCTCTCTCTCTTTGGGTTAACATTGAAGGTGTCACGTTACATGAGGCAGCCCCTTGCATTTTTAATTCAGTGATTTTGTGGGTTAAGCAAACAGGCCTTTTGGCTGACAAGAGAACAAATGAAAGAAGAAACCATTCCTTAATCCTTCTAAAACACACACTAATAAAACTCTTTAACCCCCTTCTTATAATTTATAAGCCAAACATAATGAAGAAACAAATGGTTTATATACACTAGTTGTTGTAAGTAGATATAAGGACATTTTAATAATGTGTAATTGACATATTTTTTTTAAAAGTTACTTCAGTAAAAGCATATTCCGAAAAATGTACTCAAAGTTGTACAAGCAAAAGTATATAATCCAAAACACTTCCTCCGTGACTGTTATGCTATCATATATTATGTCATTAGATTATTATTACTCATGCATTTATGTGAAAGCAGGATTTTCCTTTTTTAGTTGGTTGAGGTGGAACTCACACTAAGCGATTTTGAATAAATCTGTAACTAATGATAATAATTATAATAATAATAATAATTATAATTATTTGTTACCACAGGGACAGCTTCACACTTACAGGTACACTCTCACATGCAGGTAAGAATGTATTCAAGATAATGTAAATGTTTCATGAAATGTTTTTGCATGAATAATTACAAACAAATGTAAAATTACTTTAAAAAAAAAATGCATTGCAGTAAAAAGTACAATTGGGGTAGAAATATAAAGTGGCATGACAATTGTGTGAGAAGTGAATATATGTTTGTTTGTTTGAGCTATGTGATTATAATGAAGCAGAAAGTGAGTCATTCTTTTGATTGACAATGATTTACAAATCTAATGTTTCAGTTTGCTCATTTTGTTTCCAAACCTGAAATAAAGGCAGAAATAGATTATTTAATCAGTATTTATGCAGATTTTTCATGTAGCACATAGAAAATGTTTCTGTCACTGATTCATAATTGAAGTGATTCAGTTGAGTTGTTGTCATATAATTTCAAAGAATTCAGTCATTCATTAACATATTGTTTGATTGGGATTCAGTCTCTAGCTTTAAAGCTGCTCATGATTCATGTATGTCCATAATCACTCATTATATGCTTTTATGCTAAAAAAAAAAAATAGTAGAAGAGATTAAAAGGATTTGAGATATTCATATAAAGCAGATGTATATGTGTGTATCTCTCTGAACATCCTTCCTTTTGTTTTCAAAAGACCAAAGTCAGTTTTGTCCACCTGCTGCCAACGTGAATTCCTTTCCATAGTGTGCTGTTGGCCTGTCATTATTTAAACACCAAAGTCAGTGTGTAGTTTCTGCTGAGTACACCCTCAGACTGTATATTTAGAACTGAGGCCTGTTTGAGAATCAAGTGCATTGAGCTATCTGGATATCTATCTGCTAAATATAACCTAGACTATCTACAAAACTGTTTATTAATTAAGGTGTGTAATGCTGATAGAATGTCAATAATGTAGCACATATTTCTCTACAACAGCAGGAATGAGCGCACTGTGTCTCATGTTCTTCACATGAAGAGCACCCAGAGGTCACTGCATCTCATTTTCTTCCCTGCTGTATGTGTAAACAATCATTTCAATTTCAACTATTTTCATTTTCTTTCTCCTCTACTGCCATTGCCATAATGCGTACAAAATATTTAACACTGCAATTCTCCCCTTTGCCACAAACACTTGCACCCTATAGGACAGGATAGAGATAGGATAGAGCACCCAGATGTCAGTGCATCTCGTTTTGGTCACTGTAGGGGCACCTTAGAAGGGATTGCATCTTGTTTTCTTCAATGAAAATCACCCTTTAGGGGCACTACCATCTACTTTTCTTCACTGGAAGTCACCCCAGACACCCAGAAGCCACTAAATCTCATTTTGTCGGGATTGGTTTGGGTTTGTCACTGCTGTATGTGTAAATAATAATTGCAAATTCAATTATTTTTCTTTTTTTTTTTT
>CAFUXE010000036.1:78136-104860 GCA_903364295.1 Serranus cabrilla | reverse complement strand
AGGGCTTCCTCGCCGGCACTCAACCATGTTGCGGCTGTCAGTGGAAAACGCTCACCTCTCCGAGCCACCGATGTTCAGGTTACAAGTCAATAGAAGGAAATTGTATGCAAATGTGACCTTCACTTAAGTTGCCCATCCCTCTGCAATTTAGGACGGTTTGTTCAATTTTCATTTAAGTAACTCAATAATTGCTTGACTTCCTGGACTCGAGGGAGAGTCAGAAAAGCTAAAGTATTCATAGACAAGTAAAAGAAGGACATTAGGGAATAAAAAGAGAAAAATGCAAGTATTAGTGTAGGAATACATTACATTAAATAGACTTATTTCCCATTTGTCACATCATACACTAATATATAATGTAGGGTCATCATATGGTCTTTAAATGTATAATTTGTACCATTTTGGAATAAAAATATCTAAAAGAAACAGTCGACATTTGTAATATATTTTGTTGTGTACTTAAATTATTTCAGATGTTCCAACATTATTGAAACCCAGAGAAAAATGTATTACTTTTCAAGGTAGAGGTTTGTTATATTTGGTTGCCATGTAACCTTTACCTTCTCTAGCTGCTCTAACATCCAGGAAACACCAGAAGATACATCAGAGAGTAATTATAAATCATACAATAATCATATTATGTAACAGTAATACAGTATTTTGTCTGCCCCACAGCTTTGTTTTTTCAATAATCAGTGCCATTTGCCATCTTAATCCAGAAGAGACCTCATGTATTGGTATGATTTTTCAGTTTGTCCAGGAAATGGTTATCACTTTCGCCTCACAGGAAGAGGCTCGGGGATTCGACTTGGATACGCTGCAGCTCCTGTGTGGAGTTTGCATGTTCTTCCCATGTCAACGTGGGTTCTGTCCGGGTCCTGTGGTGTCCTCCCACAGTACAAAGACATGCA
Organism: Serranus cabrilla; assembly: GCA_903364295.1. NCBI lineage: Eukaryota > Metazoa > Chordata > Actinopteri > Perciformes > Serranidae > Serranus > Serranus cabrilla. The sequence continues at coordinate 103,949 of CAFUXE010000036.1, read as the reverse complement.
GCTTCGGTTTGATTGGTAACTCTAAATTGCCCGTAGGAGTGAATGAGCCCCTGTGGTGGTCTCAATTCAATTCAATTCAAATGTATTTATATAGCATCAACAAAAGTTATCTCAAGGCACTTTTCATGCAGAGCTGGTCTACACCTTACTTTTTAAAGTGGGTATTTACAGAGTCAGCTTAAATGTCAGCTGGCTCCAGCCCCTCCCAAGTTCCGAGTTAAGGATTAGAGATAATGAACGAGTACTTTATGTTCTTGGTTGCATTTATTAAGTCTGCATCTTTTTGCAGGCTTTTATTTTAAAACTTCAGTGTTAAAGGTGTATGAAGGATGGCTGCCAACCCATTGGGTAACTGCAAAAGGATAAGCCACATTGGGGTCTAAACATGCTGTTAACTGATGTGCTGAAACATATTTATTCAACCAACATATTTTTTATTGGACTTGTTGAGTGCTATTCAGATCATACAACTTTTGACGACATCATTGGACTCATCGGTATGAATGAAGAAGCACAGAATAGGAAAGGTCAGGAAATGGGTTAACTCCCAACTGTTGTTTTGGTAGATGGAGCTTCTGGCTGTTACAAACTCTGGATGCCCGGACAATGTCATCACTTATTGATGGCCATCCTCCTGTCCTTCCTTTGTAGCTTCCACTCCTCGATGTCCTTTGTGTATCACTATGAAGTACTCTGAGTGCAGTGATTTAGGTAAAACTGCTCTGTTTCCTTTCAGCAGATTGTTGTTTTCCACAGTGAGGTCATCAGGGAAACCAGAGAATGGCCTCACTTCATCTGGGATGCTGCATGCACATGTTGGTCATCCTTTTTGAACGATGCACTTAAGTGTTTCTCAGTGCTGTCTACAGCTGTGAATTCGAAGACTTCCTTCAGGCAAAGTGGAAGATATCATCTGGACAACCATCACCCCAAACCTTTCTTGTTCCTCCTTGTTGGAGCTGAAGTTCTGTTTTGCCATGAAGACGTGATTGTCAAGAGGGTTTTTACATGTCTTGTAAACAAGAGTCTGAACTAGTTTCAGCATTGTATGCTGGGGCAATGTTGAAAAGCATCTGATCGACTGTTATCAAAGAGAGAATGAGTCCATTCTTGGCTCACTTGTTATTGACAGTATGCTTCCATTGCAACCTATCAAGCAAGATAATCGTGTAACAATGCATGTCCATGGCAATGTGTATGTTCTAGTCTTAGAATTTTGTCCCTTTCAGTTCATGAAAGTAAACTGTATCATTTTGATTGCCTATAAATGTTCTGGTTCTTGATTTTATTGTCAAGACACTTGCCCCCACCCTTTATGAAAGGGCCTCAGTCACCCTTTGGGTATCTGTAAGGTGCCCTTTCATAAATCCTCATTTGGCCCGTTGAGGGGCTTAATATGCGGAGCTCTCCACAAAGCTCAATATTGATCCTGGATGGGATTATTTTTAACTCAAGTTGAAGCCATTTTCAACGAGAACTCGTCATGTAGTCATGAATTATCTAGGGCTTGTCATTGACTTATGGTAATATAACTGTAATTGTGTTAACTGATTCTGTCTTGTGCTGTTCTTTATTTTTGTGGCAGTTTAAAGGCCCATCTAGGCCCAGAATTAAATAAATAAACATCGAACAATCCTGCAAAACCCATTATTCAATATGGACATTATTCTTAGGGATACTGAGCTGTGCAAAGATATCAATTTTAGTGGGTTTAGGATCATTTTCCCTTGTCTAACCCAACCCAACCTTGCTGATGATTGTTTGGAAATCTTCAGATGTTGCGTTAATACCAAAGGGAAAACACTGAATCAGAAAAAGGTGGGTGCAGAATAATGAAGCTTCATCTCATATATTAGAAAAAAAACGCATTTTACATATGTGCTGCTACTGTTTTACACACATGGTGGTGAATCATTTGTGTCTATGCAAATGTAGACTTTAGTCTTACGCTAATGTGTATCAGCCATATCGGAAATCCATTCTATAGGCTCCTCCACTCCTACAGCTCCCACTCTAACGAGATCTCCTTACAAGATTTACTGCATTGCTAACGTGATGCATCTGTAGCATGCATAGCTGCTGATTGACTTTTCATTTTGTTGTGTTTTACACACTTACAGTATTGAGCAGATGTTGGATCAGATTTTCCACAGGACACGTGACGATGTTAATGGTTAAACAACCTTATCTTGTATTGCCCCAGAATTACAGTTTAATTTCTCACATAATGCCTAAATTCCTTTAGTTTTTGATACCTTGAATTTAAGTCCATTATCACATTCTGGGTTGTGCATTAATTTGGATTTTCTTATTCTGTACTGAGTGAATGATTCCTACTTAATGTGAGAAAAGTGCTCGTGATTGCCTCTGGTCCTTCAAGACTGAGAATATAGGCTTTGTTTAGCCTCTGAGCGAAAAGCTGAATCACCTTCATTACATATCTCGCAAGATTATCACCAACTCTGGCAACACAGATGAACCCAGATAGTGTTTCTGTGTTTAGTAACTCTGCCTAACAGAGTTTGCTGTCAGCCGTTTTCATTGGGACTGTTTTTTGTTCCAATAATAGCTGCCCTGTGGATTTTCCAGAGTAACCAATGCATTATCTCTAGAAAGAGGTATTGCAGTGAGTTTTTTAAATGTCATTTTTCAATACTCTGAGCACCTCCGACAAAATTCCATCCACCTTTATTGTACTGACGTGTCAGTAGAAATCTAAGAGACCTGATACATCAAAACCTGGCCAGATAAAACGCAACTTACCTGCATGGCTGATTACCACTGGAACTAGAAAAACAGCCTAATCAAATGTTGATGTTAATGTAAATATTTGTTAATGTTTATATTTTTGAGTAAATATGAAGGCTAATGGTAGATAGAGTTCTTAATGTTTAACCATGAATATTCCATTTAGCTATGAAGATGTGTTCATCTTCTGCTGCCAGAAGCAGAAGGGCACTAATATGAGAGAAATTCTCCTTTAAGTCACATTCAAGGGAAGGAAGATATGACCATAGGACCATGGTAGACTTGTTGTTTTAGCAATATTTGTGAGTCATGTAGTTCACACGACTACTTTTTGATTAAAAAAAAGAACCATCCTATAATCGAATATCAGCTTGTTTATTTTAGTCCAGTAAAGAGTGCCCTGTTACCCCTAATACATTGATTTTAATTAATTATACTTTTATTTTTCAGTCCCACCTTGGCACTTAAGTGGCAAGTCAGGAGTATTGTAAGAAAGCAGACTGAGACTCATAAGACATCTTATTTGGGAAACAGCTGCTGTTTTATCGTTAACAAGTAGAGGATGAGCACCTTGCTGTTTGTTATTCATCCTCTGTATGATGGTAGTATTACCTCCACATATAAAGTAGGGCTGTCAAAAGAATGTGTTAATTCTGATTAACTTTTTACGGAAAGATTAAGGCATCCAAAACATGAACAGATTAATCTCCTTCCATAACAACCCATGGCCCCATACATCACACAACCTTACATAGAAGCTTATTCAACTTTATGGAAGAAGCTGAGGTCGTCCTGAAGACGTTGCTTGACCCAGCGAGGTCACTGTCCTGCAAAATTTCTGCAGTAAAGAATTTTCAGACTATCCGAGTACTTCAAGCTGCAAATATCACCTCAACGCAAATTATGTATCAACTAGCACAGGGTTAGGGTTCACCTTTGGCATATGGAAACTTTCCATACTAATTGTCCAGAATTTAAAAAAGAACGGTGCAAATTTGTTATAAAAAAACGTTTTGTGTTCCTTGTAACTTCTATAATATTATTGTATCTAACATTTGATTCTGTTTGTGCACAAAAAGGTGAAAGAGAAACTCCTTCAAAAGGACACAGGAGAAGAGAAAAATAAGAAAAGCAAAAATATAGTATTTATTCCATAATCTCGGAGCACTGACTCAACATTATTTGACAGCTGAAAGTTTGTGGGTAGGCAGACAGATTGTCAGTCTGAGACGATTTGTCACGCAGGGCCTGGCGGGTCTCCATTCAGTTTCAGACACTCTGGCCCAATGTTTGCACCACTGACAGGATTGTCAGAGCTATTTGTCACAGCTCTGTTTAGCGATCAGATTGGTTGTACCCTCGATGGCCTTTTCTTCTTCTCTCCACAATAACTGGCAACAGTTAAACCTTTGGCTCCTAATCAAATTATCCGCTCTCTGTACGGATGTTTGTTTTCCTTCCTTTCTAACTTCAATGACATATGAAGACTGAGGTTCACATTCACACAGCGTTTGTCATCCAAACTGACCAAATCAGAATGTTATGGTTGCCAAGTACAGTTAGACAAATGATCACCCTGAAAAAAAATATAGTTTGAAAGCTTGCATAAAGACTTAAACAGTGGATTTGGACTTCACAATGACAGCTGTCTGAAAGCAATCAACTGTATGCTGTATAACAAATTATTGAGAGATGTACTGTATGAGAAACCATATGGCTCGCTTAAGACACAATGTGTCGACATTATTCTTCCTCTCAGGCTGTAATATGTTTCATTATTCTGTGACTTTTCCTCTACCACCACCATCAGAGCAGAATTTCAGTCACGTTTAGGACCTCATACTTGTAAAATAACATTGCCACCAGCCTCAGGCATGTCAGTCAGCATGCCAAAGGCCCTGACACACCAAGGCGACAGCCGGCCGTTGGTCATTGTCAGGCCATCAGTGAGCGTCTGTAGCCCCAGTTTGGACCTTTGTCAGCTGCTTTTCAGCTGATTGAGCATGTTGAATTGGTGGTGGAGCCCATCAGTGAGATAAATCATTCTGATTGGCTGTAAAGCTTAAGCAAATCAGTGCACAATAAGAGCAACAGAAGTGAATAAAGCAGGCAAACATCTAATTTGATGATTCCAATACATGAATACTTTCACGCTTTTCACACTTTTGTCTTCATGTTGTGTTACACCAGGCACAGGCGACGTGGTGAAGCAGTCGGCCTTTGTCATTGCTAGTTCTTTGTTTGTCTGGGCTTCAACTCACTACACTGATTGTGAGACATAACCTGTTACTCATCAGCATGTCATAATTTTTGTACTGCTTGATAACTGCAACTGTATCAGTAAGTCTTTTTCAGATTTCCAGCACTGCTGGTTTAATTTCTTTAGATTGACAGTACAGACTTAGAAAGCTGGTTGCACAACCATAGTCCCTCTGTGTGGCTAGTAGCAACATGTGTGCTTTTAATCATATTTGCGAACTAAAGGCAGCATTAATATGGTTTAGACACTTGGCAGCGGAACAAGCTGTGACCAGAACTCTCATCACCAATTATCACTTCAGGTCATTTGTATTTTCTCCATTCAAGGAAACAGTGGAAAAATTCACCCATACAAACTCAGACAATAATTATCAATTTTTTTTTTGTGGGCTGTTGTGTCTGTAATAACTTTAAAATAATAAAGACGGGGACGGAGCTTCCATTTAGCATGGGCTTTACTGTAGAGTGGGGAATACAAAGAAGTGCCGATATTTCCCAGCAAACGCAATCAACTATATAGTGCGCTGCAAGGCACAAGGGGCGGTACAACTCCGCTAGAACAAATAGTCCATACACTACATGGTCCAACCCAGAACTTTGCATCATAAAAAAGTTTATGATCACCTCTACTGTGAGTTGAGATTGTCAGAAGCAAAAGGTTAATATTAGGCTATAAATGGACTACAACACAGTCACATGACTTTAACGTTTCCACTACTAAGCTGATATTAAAGTCCCCAACAAGTACCGCAGGCTCATTAAGCCGCTTTTATTAACTCTAATGCAAATTGGATCTAATACAAATATTGGCCATTCCTTTCATTTACACACGTAATTATGGTGGGAAGACAACATATCATGCAGAGTGCGAACAAGGATTTCCTGGAAGCCAGTGAAGATGTAGAACTGTAAACATGTAAAACTCAATAGGGATTTGTTGCCTGCTAGTTCTTCCTACTCCCTCTGTGAGCCAGACAGTCAGGTAACTGGATCAAGTTTCTCGTTTGCTCAGGATCATCTTTGATATAATGCTCTAATCGTTTTTTCCTTTTTAAAAAAAAAATCCTTCCGAGATTGGCAGGAGAACCCCTGACTGTATTGCTGTACAAATTATACATTCCTCTTTGAAGTATTCCCACCTCTGCAGCATTCAAGGTCTCAATCAAACTGAATGATACATGCATGGTTCCTTGTTATACAACCATTTGGTCTGTGCCATTTCAGCAATATGACACATTGTGTTAAATAGCAGTGTGTTTGAAGGGAAGTCTCTATTATATCAAACTAGCAGCTGTTGCCATCAAATGCACAGTATGCTACTGGAAAACCAATGGCAACCAACTTTAGCACTATGTAGATTGTTTTCTCCACTCCTGCTCCCTCCCTCTCCATTTCTTTGACTCTCACTTCAGAAAATGAACTGTATTAAATTAACTGTGTTGGCATCCACAGGGAAATCAATAGACAAAGAGGCCAGGACTGTATAACTTCACTGTTCCAAAGACATATATTTTTTTGATTGAACGTAGAAAGTTACATTGCTCGCATGGATTTTCTACCTCTCATTATTTCTTTTTTCTTTATCGATGAAATTAAACGAACTAAGAGTAAAAAGTATGCAATTTAACAAGAGGATGCGAGATAAAAAAAAGAAAAAAAAAAGATTGAAAATGTCTTTTTGCACAATTATCATGAAATACTCCCTGACGAAGACGGGGTTGTTTAAGGTGTTGAGGTCGGTGCGAGCAAAGACAGCACAAACACAGAAGTATTGTAGCTCCATCACAAATGGATAACCTGCTGCATTTTACATGGCAGAGGAGTCTGCTGTTGCACAACCTACAGTGAGAGAATCTCTGAAATGACAATGTGGTCCTGCTCACTTCAAGATTTGATTTGTGTCGACACTCTTATCTAAATGACCAAAATGCTTATGTTTTGCACCATTTACTGTGCTGCTTTTCATGTTACATGTTTAATGGCTTTGAAAAAAGACTCCATGACACTGTATGGTACAGTATGTGAGCAATGGAGTGAGCAGGCGAAAAGCTTTAAAAAAGAAAAATGTATGATCCTGTTAGCTTTCGTAGCATACGTCTTCTTTAAATCTGCATTTTATTGCATTAGGAAGGAGAAATGTAATTAGAATGTAAAATAAGTTTTCAAAATAACTTGAGCATTGCATAGCCTGAAAGATCCGATACCTTAAATGTGTTTGCAGCAAGAATCTATTTTGTTCCCAGCTGTCTGATGCACTTGAATATAACAAAAAAAACAACCTCACATACAAAAAAAATGCTGGATGAACATGTATGTGTTGTGGGATGAGCCTGCCACTGGCTGCATATTTCAAATGCAAGTCTCCTCCCCTGACAGTTAACTTTGCCTTCTGTTCTGCAAGGTGGACATCACTGCATTCAGGGCTTAGCACCGCCTAAGAAGATTGGGATGGTATAGATAAATACAAACAAGCTGAAGTGTTTTTTTCCCTTATTTCAAGGTGTGGAGATAGGTCTGGCTCTGTGAGACTAAACTGAAAACAAGCACACTGAAGATAAAGGCTGGGTCCAGGTATCTGTTATCTGGATGTCTATGGCTACACTGGAACCCCAGAAATACTAGCCCAAGCCACCAGAAGCTAATGTGTTGTCAGACTGATAGCCAGTGAGTTCTGAGGTTGCATGGTGAGAGAAAAGATCACCAGGTTGTTAGGATTCATCCTGCAGGAACCATGTCTGTACAAAATGTGTTGTTAATCTTTCTGATTTGCTTTATGAGATAATTCGAGAGAGAAAACTGTGTCAGCCAACTTGTGGAGCCAAAGGATAGGTGAGGGTTCACTTGGCTGTGAATGTCTCTGAAATATTTCTGAAATATCTCGGTCTGGACCCAAATGTTGGCTGACAGACCAACATTTCCAAACCTAAAGAGCCATATTACAAGCAAACACACACTTACTCTTAACTTGACACTTGGCCAGGAACCCTTGGTGTCACTTTTTATCAACCAGGATACAACTTCAACATCATTTTTGGAAGTGCAAGGTCACAAAGAATTCAACCTGTGCTTAACAAGTGAATTAACACAAAACAACTTTATGGATTAGGCAACAAAACTACTTGGTTTGGGTTATGATAAGAACATGTTTTGAGTTTAAAAAAAGTTAATTTGTGATTTTTTCAAATGGGATTCTAAAAGTGGTTTTCCGGGATTAAAGTCCTGTTTTTGTTCAACTCATCCATCCAAGCCTCCCTTCATTATACTACATCACCTCAATTCCTCAGACAGCTCTTCATATTAAAAAATTGTGAATGTGCACACAAAAGTCTAGATGTGACGTGTTGGGAGAGAGAACAGGAAACATAATCCAGGCTGCTTTGTGTTTATTTATTTATTATTCATAGAGAACAGTATAAAAGCCACTGTACTATACTGTTGTGAAAATGCATGTTTACGAGCTCAGCTTTCCATGATGGAAATGGAAATGTTTTAATCATGGGGACTGAGTAATACTGAGCTGTAGATGAATCTAGCCGGTTTGCAATGATAACACTAATTTGAAATGGTGCTATTTTGCTGTGCAGGCTCATGATTGTTACATTCTTTTATTTTTGATATAATGAAAAAAAGATACACAAGGTATTGTTTAAGCACTTCCTGGTAAACTCTAACTTAACCAATGCCCTGAAAAAGCACAAATGTACTTCTCTCCAATGACCATGATTCCTCCTCATTGGTAAATACACACTTGCAGATGCAGACTTAAAGTTAGAGTGGATTAACCATTCAACAAACACGTTTGTGTGTCTGTTTAGGTTGTTTGTGATTCTTCTAAGTGCAAGTTGGCAGACAAACTTGCAGTTTTGAATGGATTCTTTGTAGATTCACATCATGGTTTTCAACATTGATCCATTTCAGTTTCTTCTGTACTGTACTGTGAGAATTTCTATCATTAATTTAGTACAGTACTGTAACGTGAAAGAACCACATGGCAGCCAAGCAATACAATCCTCAAAAGGTGACCAGACATTTTCTTAATTAAGTCCAGTACGTCTCCGTGCTCGGGGTGCACAAATGTCAGGGTGGCCGTCAGTTTTAGGGGCTCCTCAGCTTTACCAAACTGACTGTTGACCCGCGACGTGCGGGTTCAAAGCTCCACTACGTGTGACCAAGACGTCTGCTGAATACGTGCCTGCCTACTTAGTGTCAGTTGAAAATTAATAGACACAGATGTACTCCACAGCTTAGGATAATCACGTAGCCCTCAGGGCAGCGAGGAAAGAAAACCACAGTCTAAATATCTCATTAATTCAAATTCAGGGAGGTCACGGTGAGGTTCTGCCTTCGTGGCACTGACATTTTAATCACAAGTCCGCCCAAGTCTCCATTAATAGAATAATGGAGATTATGATAGCAGGCATTGTGTGATAATACCTCTGCACATTTGGAGTGAGGCTTTGTATTCTCTGTGGTATCCACCTGTGAGATATTCCAACATTGATCGCTGCTCTGCAGCTGATACTGAGGAGATCTTTTTCTCTGTATTCTGCCTGTCCCAGCATGAGCTACACCTCCTCTAGCGATGAGTATGATTTACACTGAATTTATAGCCCGAGGTCCTGCTAAATGACACACTTATACATTTGAGCTGTAAAGGAGGTGTGTTGCGGAGACAGGTTCAGTGATCCAATAATCCAGCTTTCCAGATACAAAAAGCAACATTTCTATTTTGATCTCTCGCTCTGTGTGAGTGCCACTCATTGTTCACAGCGTAAGGGCTGTTGATCCAATGTGTTTCCATACAGAGCATGAGAGGAATATGAAAGACTTTAAGGTATTAATTTGTGGCATCTTTCAATTTGTGATTAATTTCACAGTTTCAAAAGTAATTAGCAATGACTGCATAATGACGATGGCATCCTTTACTAATGAGAATGCATTCAAAAGGTGTGCAAGTGTAACTGAAATAGGACCTGTAATAAATTAAGCCGTTTTCTGTTGGATCTCTGATAGGCAAAATCAATACTAACATACAATCATACGTTTCCTCCAAAGGTAAAAAAATGAATGAGAATCAGGTAAAATTCTGCTTTTTATCGTGTAAACTCTCAAGATTTGTGTGCATTGTCTAGTGCTTGTGTGTGTACTAATGTGTGTGCAAACCATGTGTGTTTTTAATTAGCTACTTTAAACACACTGATGCTGACTTTGTGAATTGAACCTAAGGTGCATAAAGGAGAAAATGTGTCTCGCATACACCCAAATCGAGTCAGCGCAGATAAGGAAGAGATTAGAATAAAATTCATTCCTGTTATCGAGGATGGATTATCCCAGCAGCAGCCCCTCGGGCAGACGTTTTCTGTTGGACCCCCCTCCCACATGCTGTGCTCAATCACCATTCAACCCTCTCAGTGAACCCAAAATGTTTACCTCATCCAGCTGAATACTTTCATGTTATCCACTGAGGCTTGTTTTCTAATCCTCTGATGGGAGATAATTGTATTTGTTTCCATTGTAAATCACCTGCATGTTTAGTATTCATTGCAATGCAGTTACCTACATTATAATGTATTGTAGATAGTAACGGTCTAAATATTGTTCAAGAACGTGTGTAGCTATGTCATGTTTGTGGATACAGAGTGGCAAAAACACCTGCATTAATCTAAACCTAAGCCAGTAGCTTTGTTGCCTAAACCTAACCAACAACAACCATAAATCTATGTGGTTGTATTACTGCAGGACTTACTGGATCTCCATAATGTAAACTGCTCTTTCCAATTTCAACAATTAACTTTAAGACCCAACTTCGAAGCCATCATGTACAGGAAGTGCCTTAAAGTAGTCAGAAATAATGTGAATTTGAACATCTACAATTCCATTACAACTCCATCTGCTTATCTGATATGACAAAAAGCTCCAGAACAGCTTTTATAATGGCCTTGAGGTGAGAGTATTCTGTCAACAATAATACATTGGTTTATGAAATATCTCAAATCTATTTAATTCTGTTTTTTGGACAAGCTCGGGCAGACACATTGAGGCTGTATTTTAATTCCAACAAAACCACATTAGAATCCTACACTGTACATTTGTTACCGATAGGATATCTTGTATAAAGACTAAGCGATCACTCAGTCAGACAGGGAGAGAATGTTCTGTTCATTGGTTTATTCATGGCAATAGAGACACTCAATAATAGGGTGTCAAAAGTTCACATAAACAGCTTAACCTGAATAAGACCTTAACTGGAGTGAAGCCAGTAGCTAAGTTACTGTGAACATGATTCCCCTCTGGATGTAAATGACATCTCACACAAATATATTTATATTTCCTTTCTATTGACTGCCTCCTCCACACAACATCCAGACTTATTGTTTTCAGCCTTGGCAGTGACTGTGTCTGCAACAACAGGTCACATTGAAGGCTTTTTACTAAGGTTCATCTACTTGAGGCAGTATTTACACTTTTAAAACATTATAATGTGGCATGGGGCAGCAAAATGAGTCTAGAACAACTCATTAAAAGCTCGTCTGTAGACGGAAGCTGAGAACATTCATAAATCAATGCATTCTCTGAGGTTATTGATTACAAATGTTTAAAAACTGACGGAAGACAGAACCACTCATACATTCCTATCAAACGAATCTGATGCTAAATTTAAGAAGTGAACAGAAATAGAGATGAGAGATGATATGGCTTCTATTCATAGAGAGGCTCTACAGTAGCTTGTCATGTTGAGAAATAAGGAATTTAATAGCTGCTAAACTGAGAAGCCTATAAAATTTCCCCCCGAAAAGTGATAAATTATTGATATCATCATGATATAAAATGTAATTTTACAAGTCGGAGAATCCAAAGCCTTACTGGCAGCCCATCAAGGCTGCGATGTTGATAACATGTTACAGTGTTCAAGACAATACGGTGATGTTAGACAGGACGAGACACAGAGAGCTTTGCTATTCTAAGCACAAAAGACTGAAGCACAAAGGTTGTGATGGGGCGACCATCAGGGTTGGCCCGATGGATGCCATCGTCCATCACCGATGGCTGACAGTCATCGACCACTGAGCCCAACATCATGATTGTCTTAGTCCTCAGTCCTGGCAATTATACTACTTTAATGCATAAAGTTGGCAGTTTGTGGTTCAGCTCTGGTGATACATTATGTTCTAATGGATTGGAGCATCTTGAAACCAAGACGATCTTAGACAAAGAGGACATCTGGTCAACGTACCTTTTGGTCACTGACACCATGCAAAATATGCAGCTCAAAAATCACAGATGGAGACTGAAGGCCTGTGAACCCCTGGGAGCTTTTTTGTGTGATCAATTCACTTAACTCCATACATAATTTTTTTTTTATATTTTTATTTTTCACAAAGAACATGATTACATGAATGTAACGCAGCACAAAAAGGAGGACTTTCTGTTTGAACTATGTCGATTTTATGCACTTTTGCAAAGTGTATAAGGGCATCAACCAATCATGTGTAAAATTAAAGTGTTGTGATTGTCAATTGCAAATTTAGTATCTAAATTACCTACTGAGCAGATTGCTCAGACCCACCAACCAATATCGTGATGCTGATACTCAAGTATGGAAGCTTCTTTTCCCAATCATGTGGCACTTGGCTATTGAATATGAAGGTGATTCATATCACTTAGTCATTGATCCAAGGCAAATCAACAACAAAGAAACTGTAAAAAAAATGATTCAACATTTTTCCCTGCCTTTTGTGGTTTGCATTGATCTCTAAAGTGGCACCCCGATGTGTCAGAATGGAAGGAAATTGCTCGCTCCTAAGCAGGGCACATATTTTGATATTGATTGCAGCCTATCGTCGCTTTTCGAGGAGATTAGCTAAATTACCCTCCCCATAATTGGGACTTGCACTTAAGTAGAACTCCACTGTGAGGGAAGATTTAAAATTCCATTAGTGTCAATGACAGCCCGGCAGTGGGTTTAAGACGGGTCTCGTCTGATCAGCGTCCAAAATGTTCAAGGTAATTGATGATGAAAAAATTAGCCTGCCACTGCAGGGTGATTGATACCAGTGACTCTCTAATTAGAGAGCAGCGCCTGCTCGAGAGGCCCTGGCACTTATGCATTGAAAGAAAATCTCTCTCCTTTTTTCTCTTGAGTCAAAGAACAAATCACAGAGGATCATAATTTTCATTTACGGTATACGTATGTGGTCTAATCACATAATGGCTCCTGAATCATCATAAGACTTTCCTTTTTCTTGCACCCCCACCCCTTCTCTCCACTACTATGGCATCTAATTTGAGCTAAATGTAAAAGAAATGAAGAAAATTATATATATATATATTTTTTTTACCTTATATCAGGGGTGTCAAACTGATCCAGTAAAGGGCCGCTGTGGCTGTAGGTTTTTGTTCCAACCAAGAAGAAGCACACCTGAATCTAATCATTCAATCAGCTGAACTGTCTTCACTCAGTTGATTAATTATCAGTATCACCTGTGCTCCTGCTTGGTTGGAACAGAAACCTGCAGCCACTCGGCCCTTTACTGGATCAGTTTGACACCCCTGCCTTATATGTTTATACATGTTTTTCTCCCATAGAAACTTGACTGAATTACTTACACAATTATACACATACTCTTGAATTACTTTCAGTATGTTACATTAATTGTTACGGCCTCCAAGCTCCAACACAGTCAAGACAGGAGCAAAGACAAGAAAAACAGGGATTTATTCATGTTGCATGGTGCCTCGCTGAACTTCAGCCTGATGGGCCAGTAGTATGAGTGTAAATGCCTTTACATATTTTTTCACACTCCATTCAAATGTTGACAGTAAGGTCCCCAATAAAAAATTTAAAAACAACCACACTCCAGAGATGACAGTAGCTACCATTAGCCTGCACTGCACTTTTCCAGACACCACATTTTAACCATCCCTGTGAGTAATGTAGGGGAGACCGGGGTCAGTTAGCACACTTTGCACTCTGTCCTGTATTTATTTTGAAATCATAGACTGTAAATACAGATGGACAGCCTGATAACTCCCCAAAAGTGAAGCCAAAACATCTCCAACACCCCCTGGAGACTTGTTGCAGTATTGGTCGTTAGGGGGAGGAATATGGGCTGAACAAAAAACTCAAATTTCACTTCAAGTTCATTTTTCCTGAAGATGGTTTCTGTCATTTTAGGTAGATCCTATCATGCTGATGTACGTTTAAGTGTTCATTTGTGTGGTGTGTTCTTTTAAAGTTTATTTCATGATTGACAGCTCGCATTGTGCTCTGATTGGGTCAGGCAGGCATGTTGGGCGGGGAACTCAATATGAAGCCTCACTACTGTGCAGACCCTGGCTCCAAATGACGTCACCAGTGCAATATGGCAGCACCTGTATCTGGGATCATTTGGGCGTCACAATTCCACAGTGTGAGAAAGTGGAGATTCAACGTCCATTCTTCATAGTCTATGGTTAAAATATTCTAACTGAAACCAAAAGGAAGTCTAAGGTCTCGGCTACAAATACCAATATTAATATTAATATTAATGGTTGGAGGCTCTTTTTCTTTTGTGTTTATAGTTTGTTGAACTGATTATTTTTCTTGAAATAACTTTAATGTTGCATTATATATGCATTAATGTTGAAAAAAAAAAGTCAATAATATCTTTCTTGATACTCGCTTATTATCATTTTTTGATAAAATAATTATACAAAGTAAATGACGGCATTCATGGCGCCCATGCATTGAATGATGCGCTCAACAGCCTCATAATAGCCTCATGAAAAGGCCTATTATGAATGCATACATGCATATATGCTGCCTTTAGGAGTGACTCATACCGAACAGAGTACACAGTGTAACAATGCTGCATTTCTCACGCCTGTAACTTTCTGTGTAGCATCATCTTTGCTAATATTTACGCAAAAAATGGAAAGATGTATTAATCAGCCTAACTTTTATTTCAGGGCTCCATATGGTAAATGTAATCACCTATTAAATTTAATCTCCGCAGTTTATTGTTTGTTCTTACAAGGCACAACACATTACTGATGATATTTATATCCTCTGAGGGATGTGGGATTAAAAAGTGTTTCAACAAAAGAGTTTCATGCCTAGATATTCACTCAGTTTGTATTCCAGATACCTGTTATGACAGTCACAAGATCTCTTTTGCTGTCTCCGTCCGCCTTCTCCACCACCTCGAGAGAACAACGTCTCATCTGCTGCTTTATTTCACACTTCACTTGCCATATTCTTCACCGAGCAGGACCCGCGACTCATCAGAGCCCCACACTAGCTACAGAAATGTTATGCAAATGTTCCAGTGGTCTGTGAAAGGTAAAGAGGAGGGGAGGCGTTTTTGAGCGGAACCCTCATCCACTCCCTGCATTAGATCTCTTTTAAAGGGCAAACTATTTCCTAGATGGCTGCGATGAAACATCTTTAGCTAAGTGAATGTGAGTTTCCGTAGAGAGAAAATACCAGCAGGGCAGCAAGGTGAACAAAAAAACAAAGAAGTTAAATCAACCCCAGCTATGGGAATTTAAAAATGAAACGTAAAGAAAAAGGTATGAAAAGGTAAGGCTAGATTCCTTTGTATTGAGACGTAAAGAAATGTATTTGATAAATAATGGATATATTTTTCTGGAAAAAAACGACCATTTGTCCATGCTGTCCTGCTGAACTCAGTTTCACCCCAGTTTCACCCGGTGCCCGGTTTGAGCACACACCTTGCCATAACTTTAACCACTTTTGCATCAATAAAATATTGACAGTAAGAGCAAACTACATGGTTAAATATTAACAGATGAAGTGTTGGACATGGTGTGATGTTAACATTATGTGAGGGAGCACTGATGAGGCCAGCCTGGTGAGGTGTTTCAGGGAAAGATTTTTATCACCCATGACATGATATTACACACGCATAAATGTCACGACATGACATGTTTGTATTATCTGATGTCATTTAATGCCGTTCCATTGTTTTTACTTCATATTGAGCTGGTTCGCTTCTTGTATGCGCTGAGACACTTGCCACTGGACTGATCTGATCCTTTTTATGCCCTTGGCATGTTAACATCAGGAAATGAGAGTAAATTGAATCAGCGTGCTGAGTGACAGAAGCATTATGGTTCGGGTGGTTGGCCGTCAGCGGACAAACTCCCAACAGGAAAGGAGAAAAAAAAGGATGAATTATAGGGACTTTGGAGCTGTTATTCGTTAAAGTCCCTGAGAAATAATAAAATAATGTTTTCCTAGTTTCATCTTTTCTGCACGGGTGTTTACATGTATTAATCCAATCAAATGAGACGGTTTGGCTTAACTGTTTGAATAGCCGATATCAGTGGTTGTAAGTATGGGCCTGCTCCACCTGCTTGTAGACCAGAAGGTCGTTAGCAGTTGATTGAATCAGCTGCTTTGTTAATGTGTGTAGTCTAGCAGTGTCCTTTTTCAGCCATAGTAATAATGAACAAGACCAAGATGGAAGTGACGTTACGGAGTATGAAATCAAAGTGAGAGATAATGGAAATGGAGTAAAGATAGATTTCACCCAGATGATTGGGGTTTGAAACAAAAGTTGACAGGTTATTAGAAGTAGCATCAGTTAATGTACGTGCATCAGGTTTTTACATGACCTACATAAAGTCACTTCTGCCGCTCACACCATCCTTGTAACATCTTAAAATATCGGTATTTACGTGCATTTGTTTAACTTAATGATTTTTTATAATGACTAACCAGGATTTTTTTTGCCCTTAGCTTTCATAGATATATTTATATATTTGGTGTAGTCGTGAGGAGACCAGAGGCTTTCAACTAAAAATAACCTTATGTGTTTTCACCGGGCAACCATTGAATGGGCTGATAATGACCATCTCATCCTGCTAGCAGCAGGAGCAGGCCTCTACTTGCCCATTCATATTGACTGATTACTGCTGACATCCATTCAGTCCTCTGATAACATTCCAAACGGGTGGCCAGGAAGCCTGCAACCTTCACTATCAGAAGATCTATTTATATATATAGATATATAGATATACACACTGAAATCTTTAGCATTTCATGTCTGTGTCTTTGATTTTCATTTTTACTGTGTACGTCTTTGCAAACGACTGCTCCACTGTCATTGTTGCAGTATTGCAACATGTACTGTCTAATAAAGGGAGAGAATAAAACAGTTTCACACATATTTGAACTTCCATTAAGTTACATGGTTAATATTTTTTTCCTCCCCAACCAAACATAAAAGGAGTGTTAATTACAGTAAAGCAGATATTTCCGTTATGAATCCAAGATGGAGATAGCAGCTTTGCATTGCACCTGTTAGTGTTAACCAATTAGGTCAGTCTTATGTGTGTATGTGTTAACTTCTAAAACATTTCCCTCTGGATCAGGCTGCTATATATAAAGTAAATACTTGCCTGTGAAAGCAAACAGAAACAAGTAGTGGATATAATCTAAAGGTTAGCTATTAATTCACTTCTCCCTGGGGACAAAACTGCCAAGGTCATGCAGCACCATGGCCCTGAGTAGTTCTCACCTCCGAAGCAAATGAGCACCGTGTCATCTTACATCTGGATGTGTTGGGTTTTTTTTATTTTCTCAGCCGCCCCATCCTGCTGTCAGAATGCACACTCTGAGTAAAGCAGTTCATCTCGGCACCGTCACAGGATCTGCTCAATACAAGAGAAAATGCCAAAGAGAATAACAAGGATTCGCACATTTGATGGTGATTCATGCTCTCCAAGGATGCTGTTGTTTGGTGTTGTTTGGGCTCTGTTTACTTTAGGTTTTAATAAAAAAAAAAAAATGGCTCTCCACACACACGGCTAATACTCCAGATACTACATGTATTAAACAAAAACATTTTAGTAGCTGGAGAGGAATATGCAGCTTGTATATTTACCCTAAGTCTTTTCATTCTAGGTGTGGATTTGTGAAGGATATGCCAATAACCTTGTTATTTCATGGGAAAAACAACACTCTATTTTATAGTCCCATTTCACCTTGTTATCTGAAGGGAAGATTAAAAACTATTTCTCACTATTGATGACTCATGCATGCATGCAGAACCATTTAGCGGGAAACTACTCTCAGGTTACCAAACATACAAACAAACATACAGATATACCTGTAACAATGTATTAAATATTCAATGGTGTGTGGTTTTTATACCCACAAAGTGACCATTAATACAAGACAGTCGTGGTGGCTGAAGCTAACTAAGTTGTTTTTGTGCCTAAATGCATCCAATGGGTGTGTCGTGTAGTAAATGCTGGTATGTGTTGTTCTAGAGGCCTGAAGGACTTGTTGGTTTAAGAGGTTGGGGTAACTTCTGCATGCTATCCTCAATGTGCTGGTGTGGAGCAGACATGTTTACCATATATGTAAGTATGATAGCATACTAAAATCTGCCAGCACACAAAATAATGGACAGCTGAGGCTGTTGGGAATGTAGTTAGTTTTGAAAACATTTTTTTTTTACAAATAAAAAACATCTGTTGGTGGCGCTAGCTAGATGAAAAGACAGGTAATCACTAAAATTACTGTAATTCTACCTCGGGACCCTGGGGCTGCATACTGTCAGTTGGCTAGCTATTTAGCTAACTAATAAAACTGATTCAGCTAGCTAGCTATATGTATATTCATGACAGAAAAAAACGACTAGCTTTGGAGTTGTTATATATACATATAATAGTTGTGTATTAGCTAGCTCAATTATTCTTTACAGAATATCTCTTCACTTGACTTGGGGTCATTCATCCTGAAGTTGTAAAGCAATTTCACACAAAATAATTTGTGAGCTGCCATCTTGCACATTTACGGCCCAAAACCCACCCAACAAATAAAAACAGCTGTTAATAATGGCATTACTCCCCATTTTTATACCATCAAATAACTTTTTAAAAGCAGACTTATAAGATAAAAAAAATATGAACACTTGAATAGACAATAGCGTGATAGGAGCTGACTAAAAAGTTTGGCTGATGTCCCGTCCCCCAACATAAAGGGAGCAGGATTTATGACCTATACTGCAGCAAGCAGCCAGCCACAAGGGGGCGATCAAATGGCTTCACTTATGAGGAGCTATTCAGTCTTTACATCTTTATATTCAAACTATAGTCAGAACATCACAAGTTAGGGTAGGGTTCATCCTCTGGGGACCATGGATGAGTCCAATAGATGATGAGGTATTTCAGTCTGGATCAAAGTGGTTGACCAACTAATAGACTGACAATGCTAGCCTTAAAGCCATGATGCTAAATTGGCTAAAAAAGGATACAGTGGCAGTTGTGTTGATAAGACTGTGGGTGTCAACATGGTCCAACCATTCACCTCAGCCTCTTCTCTAAAAGACTGTGTTTATTTATAGCAACTTGATAGCACCATTCTGCATGACTGCAATAGGTTCCTCTATAAGTAGTTAAAGCTAATATACTGTGCATTGTTTAAACCGTTTAAACAAATGACCAGTGCTCGTTTCTCTGGTGAGGATAGTCTCACAATTAAATTAATCCTCCATTCTTAATTATACAGTACGTAATCACAGCTGTAATTATTTTCCAACACCACTAAAGCTACCAGCGTAACTCAAGGAGCGAATGCAGTTTATATATGGAACTTGAGAGAGTGGGGATTTCTGAAGTAGTGACAAACTGTCAGTGGCACTATTTACAGGGCAGCAGTATTACAGATTCAGACTTATCTCATTTGTGTTGGTGTACCTGTAAATAAGCAGAATAAGTGTCTGTCTGTGCCCTCTGCCAATGACTAAGCCTGCACAGTAATCTTGTTACAGCTGCAGTGAAATGCTGGAATCGAAATACTTGTACAATATTGAGTCTTGGCTGCAGAACATGATCTCTCCAGAACTTTCTACTGCAGCCCGCCTTGATCAGGAGCTTAGTTGTAAGGGATAAAAAAATCTCTCACAACAAACTTTTAAAAAAATTGTCTCCTCAAGCAGGAATATTTATGTCTTTCTCCTTTGACTTTCATTTGCAGCTCGAAGGCAAGACAACCTGGACCTAGCCAATCCATGACTGAGCTTATAGAGAATACTGTTAAAAGTAAACTTTGAGTTACTTGTTTGAGTCAAAATAAAAATAAATGTCCTATCCAAGCAGAACTGAGGAAAAACGTCATCAAACTGCAATATTTTTTTAATTAACAATGGATCAAATGACCCCTAAACTGCACTTTGACAATACTTAATATACCTTATGAAAAGTTATGCTCCATTTTCATGTGTTATCCTACGAATAAGCAATCACTGTGTCTGTGCAAGCCCCTGCAGTGCAAAACCTGCTTTGACAAATGTAAGTCTAATATATATTTTTAATAACCCCTGAGAGAAACCTCCCTCTATTGTTTTACCTGCTAAATGCAGCACTATATACAGCTGGTGCTGGGCAGGAAGCATAAGATGGGTTCGATTTTTAGAGCTTTTCTGCTCAAATAAAATAAAAGCTGACGAGTGTTTCAGAAGATTCCAGCCAGAAAATGAAAACACTGACATTAATTATGAATGTCAGTGTCAGATTGAAAAATGCAGTTAAAGTGCCCTCTTAGATTCCTCTGTGGTAGATCCAAAAAGTGGCCTTTCAATGGACAAAATGTGGTAAAGTGGCCTCCAGGCTGCGGCCCCTCTGCATACAGCAGGTGCCCTTATTATGTTTTCGTCCCTGATCCTCAGACATCCTGAGTCCGCCAGTGCGGTGAGCGACCCCCCTTTCACATTTGATCTCATTCATTCATTGGATTTTGTGTCTAATTGTTCAAAATGACATTCTGGATTTGGTTTATGTTAATTAGTGGCATCTTATGTATATGCCTGACACCTTAGTAAAAACCTTCTGATTGTCACTACCCAGAAAGCTCATTCAGCTTCCTCACTGCTGCATCATTTTCTGCCTCCTACACCATGTAGCCAAGAGCCCTTCCTGGAACCGCTATTTTTCAGTGTGTTTGGCATTATTGTTGTGTGTGACATTATCTTGTTGCATGCCATTAGGCTCCCATAAGTTGATTTGTCAACACATTGTAATGTGCCAAGTATAAAAGCATGAAGCCTGGGATGACATGTATGAGAATAATAGAGGGCCGAGGGGGACATTAAGTCGTCCATCCATTAATTGCGATGACTGTCTGCAGCCTGACATCATGAAAGGGAGAGCTGGTGCACAGCCTGTCAACAACAAACACTCTGAATAAAGGGCATTGCATTGGAAAAGAGGCATTAGATAACACTGAGTATAATACTTAAGGCTTAATATTTGTCTCATGACTTCTGACAGTTGTACTGCATCACACAGGAGTGATCAAAGGTGATCTGTAAATGCTTTTATTAGCTTTTGATAGTAGCAAACCACACGACAGTAGTTACACAGGAGCCTCTCTGTCAATGTGACGCTCTTATGAGAAATTCATGCTGAATTGAATCCATTGTTCACTATTTACATAATTGATCAGATTGTCTGCAGGCTGTACTAATAGAAAGTGACAGTTCTTAAGATGAGAGGTTTCGTAGGGCGACGAGGCGAGTTCAGGGAGTCGAGCAGCTGATTTAATGCGCCTTTTTTTCTCCCCCGTGGCCCCGGAGTTGGATGGCATCTCGACCATCGGAGGGTCTTAATGAGCAAATCGAGTTAGGTGAATCACCACCTGTACCCCATCAAACAAGATGATTTCAGCCTCAGAGTGAGTGAGCTCTGGCATCATTTGTCTTCCCCTTTGGTTTCTCCGGGATGACTGGGATTAAATGGGCCATATTTATCATCAGTGACAAATGTAAGGGATATGTTCTTCCTGTCACAGCGGGAGGCACTTTGATAGAGTCAATGCTAACAAATAATACACTTTAGCCTTGCTTGGACTGACATTTGCACATTAATAATCTATGACAAAGAAAGTGGTTACACATATCATTGTTGCCATAAAAGCCCAATTCACCTGAAATAATTCCATCTGCTAGCATCCTTTATTCAAAAGACTTCCTGACCAGGGATGGATTACTGAATGGGCCTACCGGCCACAGGCCCATAGGTCCACAGTGTCAGTGGCCCCCCAGACCTTCAACTAAAAACTGTTCCTCAAAGAGACATGTGTCAATCAAGAAAGAGATTTAAAATGGCAACAAATGAACATAAAATGACTAAAATAAGAGACAAAAATTCTACAAACAGGCCAAAACAGCTGCAAGGAGATGTAAAGCAACTACAAAGAGACCCAAAGAGATTCACTATGAAAAGAGACAAACCAAAGAGACAATAAGATCCCAATGAGACTCAAAATAACTACAATGTGAAAATAAATGACGAGACAGACTTAAAATGACAAAAAAGAGACAAAACAAGATAAAAATAGTCTTTGAGATTGCAATGGGACATCCCAAACCAAACAACTACAAAGAGACATACCATTATAACAAAGAGATCCAAAGCGAACAAAGGATCACATATAGATAAAAAAAAGTCCCACCTAAAAAATTCAAAAATGGCACCAAACAACTACAAATAAACACAAAATGACTGCAGGAAGAAGTCTGCAGGTCATATGTCGGAGAGGCTGTGGCATTGTCTCATAATCTGCCCATATTCCTGACTGACTCCTGTTTATGGCCCATATTTGATTTTAAAAGTACAGTGAAATCAAACTTTGCCAATTTTTAGTTAGAGAGTGTTGTTTTTTTGCTTCTACCCACATTTCACCCATGTAAAGAGGCACAAACGCCGACATGCAAACATGCTCTGACAGCAGCAGTAATACTGAACTGGTGTTAGCTGTTGGTGGAAGAGGGAGACCTTTGATGGCTAATTAGTGCAGGCAGCTGTCAGAACAGTAGCGGCAGAGATTTGAAAGTTTTGATACTACGGTTATATTTATGCTTTCACAGCTCGCTTTGTTCTCTCAGGGATTATTGGGTTGCCGAGGACGCCGCTAGAGAGAGGGAGAAGAGGAGAGGGGAACATCAGATTTCCTCTTCCCGCGCTGGATGTGACCACATTAATTATAGATCTTGGAAAGCAGCAGTTATGTTCATTCGGCATATTTTTAGAATATGAGAGGCTGATTTCTTTCTTTAATCAAGACGACAGGTGTCGGCTCGGTTCAGAAAAAAGATACTGAAAGCTGCTTAAAGTTGTCAGATAGTGACATTTTGAGCAGGCTGAGGTGTGAAGCGTCTATTTGTGAATTCTTGCCTGAGGCTAAAGGTTCAGGTGAGGGACTTACATACTGTATTAAGAGTTTCAAGTTGCAATAATATTTAACTATTTACAGTATAGAAGACAATCTCAGAACCTCTTCATCGGCATGACCAGCGGTGAGCAGAAGCCTTAAGAAGTACTTAACATTTATTAAAGTAGAAGTGGTATAAAAATGAGCACAACTTCTTTAAATGCAAATATGCCCTGCAGTAAAAGTGAGGGAGGTACAGCACTATTCCCAGCTCAGACTTTCCTTCCATCAAAGCATGATGGAAATCGCTCCACAGAGAGAAAGCTCAAGAACATGCTCTCCTTCCTGATGATTTTTTCATAAACGGGGTATTGTTGTGGTGGATTAGTCAAAAAAAATGATGTCCTTTTTTCCTAACCACTTTTAATTTACGTCAATGGTCGAGGCAGGAAGTGAAGGAGAATTTATAATAACGAAGAAAAAGACAACTGTGGTGCTCAGAGGATCCAACTGCACTTACTGCACCCAACTGGGGGGCGGCACTGGGGCGCATGACTTTTAAAGAAAGGGGTACAGCAAGGCTAAATATGAACAATGCATGGTTCTGCACCAATGCAAAGGCGAAAGCCCAATGTGAAAGGCCTGCAAGGGAAAAGTAGCCAAATGTAAATCTACACCAAACTTCACAACCAGCAAACTCTGACAAGAAAATATGACGAGGCATTTCTTCTCTTGGCCTCACTAAAGAGAGACACCTGGAGGGCTTGAAAGTATATTTTTTGTACAAAAGGGGGGTCCTGCTGAAAAAGTTTGGGAACCCTACACTGAGCTCATATAATATTAAGACGGCAGATGTAACAGACTTGCATATTCAGAAGATGGAGAACTTAAACTGCATCAGTGATATTTCACCCTGTGCGAAAATAAACAACCTTTTACTTCATTACCAATAGGTTTCATTTTAAATAAAAAAGGAATATATGCTACAAATGAAATTGTGAAATTTTATTATACAGGATTGGCAAATGTATTCACATGGTCTCTGATCCACGGTTGACACAACATGAATGACACAAATACATGCTTTTTGCATTTTTGCACAAGTGAAGAAATGAACCGCAAATGCACAAAAACAGCAACCAGCAACTATCCTCACTCAAATAATGCCATTGTTTAAAAGATATATTAACATTAGCATGAAATTCAAAGCACAGACCTTTCAAAAGAAATATTTTTCTTTCAATCCAAAGCAAGCAGTCAAGCTCTATCAGCTCTCACCGAATTCCACACTGAAACTTTAAATGCACATGGAAAGCACAGACAGAGATTGAGAAAAGACCCTGAAAAACATCATTTGCACAGTTATCTGCAGTCTGAGCAGTCAAGTTTTCAACAATTTACCTTTGTAAATCATGTGGTTTAAAAAATCGGTAAGCGTTGACAAAACTTTACAAATCACCATCATATTTACTGCAAAGATATTCACTTTGCTGCAGACACAGACAACGTTATGTTGACATTTTATTTTTTTTTAGAGTTTCAGCACCTTAAAGCATTTATCATTATTCGAGCACTCGTGGTTTGTCTGAGTGCTCCCGAGTGCTCCTGAGTGCTTCCCAGCACTGCCCTCTTTTTATTTGGTGGAGTACTGAGCCTTTCCCTTTTTTTCTTTTTATTTGTGGGGCCCCTTTGAGCTGGTTAAATACAGCTCAGAGAGATGCTGTTCTCACCACACACAGGGCCTCGATCTGGGATTAAAAGTTTAAAAAAAACATTGTATGTACCATTTTTAAAAATTGATGATTAATTCTTTAAGGACATTAATTAAAGTTTGCTGAATAAGTAGCTTGACAGGGTATTTATGAAGTCTTGGATAGGCTATGCAATATAAAGAACAACAATGAACTAGAGCAGGGGTGCCCAGTCCTGGTACTTGAGAGCCACTAACCTGCATGTTTTAGCTGTCTCCCTCTTCCAACACACCTGATTCAAATGATCAGCTAATCACCAAGCTCTGCACAAGGCTGATAACGATCATTTGAACCAGGTGTGTTGGAAGAGGGAGACAGCTAAAACATGCAACATGCAACAATATATTTTCAGTTGTAAAATTAAGTCAAACCTCTTTCAACACTGTTATTTGGGGGTTTGAACTTATTGTGAGCATTGCATTATTATTTACACAAAACGCTTTACAAAACACACAAATTAAAAACCTTCCCTACTGCATTGTTATAGATTCCACTGGATTTCAGAGCAAATTTGTCAGCACAGTGCCTTGCGTCCTGCATCACACATTGGGTCTTCGTGTCACCTTTAAAACAAGCTAGATGAAAATGCAACCATAGCTTTCACAAGTCGTTGTTTATTAACTGAATATTTTACATATCAATGCGATTAAACCAACATTATGCCTCACATAATTTAAGTTAACCCAAAACTCTTGTTCGCAAAAGCAGCTCGCGGTACAGTGCAGCGTTCTAAAAATAGCACATACGTCATAATACATACACTTATGGTTCACAGCTGTAAAAAAAAGTCTGCAGTTTCTGTGTATTTAGGCTACAATACCACTGACCCAGGTTTAGGGAAAAACATTCTTGTAAAGCAGGGGTGTCAAACTGATCCAGTAAAGGGCCGAGT
>CAFUXE010000036.1:0-78114 GCA_903364295.1 Serranus cabrilla | reverse complement strand
GTATTATGTTTTCACAGAGTATAACAGGGCCAATTTTAGCATTTGTAAGCATTTTACAGAATGATAATTTTTTTGACAAAAATCAACATTTGGACATCCTATAATAAGGTGTTTTTCTTTTTTGACATTTTTAAATATAATATAGTATGCCATTTTCTTTCCCCCAGTTTTGGACACACTATAATATAGTGTTTCTTGTTTCATATTTTTGGATATACTATATATACAGCATTTTAATTATTTTTTGGTGAACTACACTATGACCAATTTTGGACATACTATAATTAGTTTTCTTGTCATCTAGAACAGAAGTTTCAAACTGATCCAGGAAAGGGCAGAGTGGCAGAAGCACACCTGAATCCAATCATTCAATCAGCTGAACTGTCTTCACTCAGTTGATTAATTATCAGTATCACCTGTGCTCCTGCTTGGTTGGAACAGAAACCTGCAGCCACTCAGCCCTTTACTGGATCAGTTTGACACCCCTGTTGTAAGGCATTATAAAATACAGTTTCAACAGTGAATAAATGTACATAAATTCCGGAAGTGAAGGGTGAACAACGGGTGACATGAGCCACGAAAGTACGCTACGTAAAAAAACATAATTCACAAATTGTGAGCCACAGGAGTTACGTAGAAAAAGTCCATTGTTTGTTT
Organism: Serranus cabrilla; assembly: GCA_903364295.1. Classification (NCBI taxonomy): domain Eukaryota; kingdom Metazoa; phylum Chordata; class Actinopteri; order Perciformes; family Serranidae; genus Serranus; species Serranus cabrilla. The sequence goes on along the minus strand of CAFUXE010000036.1, from coordinate 77,457 downwards.
GGTGGCTCTGACCAATCCCAGGGCCGGAGGGTTGATCCTGTCATCATGTGGATCACTGTGACTGTGAACAAGCTGTAAGACTCACCGGATGTAGACTGTTGGAATAACCAGGAGTAAGGGAGTTGTAGATTTAGGTATTAAAAGGGTAAAAATGAATGTAATGATGAACACTTACTGCAAAACAGTTTTCTTGAAGCTAGTCATTTGTCCAATTTGATAATTACACTATTTCAGCAGACGTTTCACTTAATCTGCACTTTCAACTGCATTTCCATGTGGATTTCTGAAAGGATGAAATAAAAAAAACAAAATTATTCAAGAACAGTTCTTGGTGAGACAGTCATATAAAGTCTCCAGATGGAAAACACGGCTAGTAATGGGATAATAGCATGTAATAACCAACAGCAATTTTAAAAGAGAAGTCAGTCTCTGATGTAAAATCATATTTATGTTGGTATTCATTAGATAAACAAGTACCAAGTGTGTTTACTCTTAGACACCAGTTGCCAGCAGTTCCTTACTGTCTATTCATAGCATATCCATTAGATAGAGCTGTGTGACTAATGGATGAGAAAGCAACTTACCTTCTTCTGTGGATGCATTTTATGAGGCAGTGCTGAGGGACTCTCCCATTCTCACATGGCGCTTCAGAAGCAATGAGGCCATTAGGACTTGGCAGAGAACATGATACATCCTAACTCTAATTTGTTTAGTCCAGGGATTAAATTAACTCATCTATGAGCTCATTTGCAAGGGAGAAGATTAAGTCTGACTCTCTCTGTGGTGTTTTCTGGTGTCACCTTGGGTGGAATTTCCTCTAAATGTGGTGCAAAATGATCAATACCCTGAGTAGTGTAAAATGGCAGGTGACATCCTCTGAAGGGGAGATGTGATAATGGATCCCGCGCCACGTCTGATACCAGCGGCATGTCAGGAGCCTCTTCCTCCGATCTCTCCTGCGGTCTGCTCGAGGTGTATCATATCAGCTGATTGTTTTCAATGTGACTTTGATTGATATCAGACCCACGCTGTTGTCTAGTTCACAGACCAGAAGCTGGCGCTCCTGGGGTATCAGTTACCTGTAAGTCACCACATTACCTTTGCAACAACTATCCTTTGAAACATGTGATGGCACCACGATACCCGACATCTGCTCCATCTACTGTACCCATCCGGGATGTGTCATGTTCTGCAGATCAAAGGGAGTGAATAGAATCACTCAACTTTGACAGATCAATACAGCCCTCAGGAATGTGTCCTACGGTGTGACAGCTCATGTGTGAGCTATTTTTCTCTATCACCATCATTTTTCTTTCATTTTTTTCCTCCATTTTCTTGTACCACATGTGGCAGAAACTGCCTCTGCTGAGGCTCGATTTGCTTCAGTGACATAATGGCGAAGGTAAAGGTTATGAGTGTAGACTATCAGAAAGGAGGGACACGGAGTTAATGGCTGCAGGAAATTTGAGGTCCATCACCATTCACAGTGGAATGATGCATGGGTAGAAAACAGGGTGAGTATGTGTGATTTCAAGCAAAGGTTCTTGCAGCGTTTGCTGCCCATAGACGTAGGTGCTGTGTGTTATGAATGGGTGGCCTTAACGAAGTTCAGTGCGGAGATGCCAAAATGTATATATCAGCAGCATTCTGATGTCATTTTCAAGTCCTAAATAGTATTGAGTCACTTTGTGTTTTAAGCTATGGCTGCAACTACTTTTCATGCTTAATATACCAACATCCAGTCAGACCACACCCATTTGTGGTTCAACTCACTTTTGGTTTAAACTCAGATCTTTTACATTACATGTACATTTTACCTGCCCAGAAACCATTACAAGTGTACTAATCTATTGTAAACAGTCTGTCAGGAGAGCAAAGATTTGGACCGTATTTGCCGAAATGCAATCTCGGAATCTATCAGCTATCTTCTGATGATGGTTTTGCTTATTGCTGGCTCTTAAAAATGATTTGCCTTCATATACAGAGAAAGTGTGGGTTCTCTGCGGGTCCTCCAGCTTCCTCCCACAGTCCTAAGACATGCAGCTTAGGTTTAATTGGTGACTCTAAATTGCCCATAGGAGTGAATGAGAGCTTGAGTGGTTGTCGGTCTCTGTCTGTCTGTCCGTCCTGTGGTAGTCTGATGACTTGTTCAGGGTGTATCAGCCTCTCAGCTGGGATTGGCTCCCGCGACCCATGTTTGGATAAGTGGTCAAGGATAATGAATCGATCAGTCACTCATTTACAGAGAAACAAATCGTAGACATTCTTTCTTCATTCTAATTCTGTTCTTGCCTCCAAGTTGCTAATCAGACTGTAAACAATGACCGACACACAAAAGACGAGTCTTGGCTCTGATATACACACTGGAATCAGGGAAATATTTGCTCTTGCCCCCAGAGGCTAAATCACTGAGACTGCCACTGTGGGGACTTTCAAGATACACAACATGTCCTCAGAGAAAAGATAAAAATGTATATGATTTTACGAACTAGGTCTATACAACCATAAATATAGGAGACAGGGTTGTGCTGAATCACCCATTAACCATGTTTTTGCCTTGCCGCCCATTCCCATCCCAGCATATAATGTCTACCTGTGTCAGCTCTGTAGACTACCTGTCCACAGTGTAACCTGCATCTTAATATACTAATTTTACATTGCCAAAATGTTCTAACTTGCCCATTTTTAATATTCCAACTTTGTAACTAGTTTTCCCTCAACCCCCTTTTTAGTGAGATATTTGTAAGTTTGTAGATTAGGGCAAATTAATTTGACTTCTTAGCCATTCACCATCTAATTACAAAAAAACACCAGCACTAAACTGATACCTGAATATAAGCATGCACAATGCTTGGCTTACTCAGACTGCTAAAGACTCAATTAAGCCCATGGTTGCTATGGTCCCATAATGTGCAGTGTGCACTGGCAAGCTGGAAAAGTTTGACAATTTCAGTCAAAGTAGCAGCAGCAAATGGGCATTTACATACACAGCGGCATTCACTCTCTCGGTTCTTGGTACATGTGACTCAGTGGCAGAGTTGAAAACAATGGAACTGATTCCACTGGGTTTTTTCTTTTCTTTTTCTTTTGTTGCTCTTTTTCATCTCAAAGATGTAGCTGATGGTAAGAAGGAAGAAACCTTCAAGCATAATGTAAATCAGAGAAGAAGAATGCAACCATTAATGTTTCCTTCACATTTTCTTCATTTTTCATGTTGAAAAATGAAATCAGTTGGCTTGAATTTTTAAAATAGTCCAATGTTTATTAATAGTTCCTGCTGCTTTCTTTTTTAACTTCTGCTGCAGCTTCAGTAATCCATTTTGACCAAAGCTGAGCCGATGGTGAGTGCAGGTGAAGTAGCAGGGCTAAGAGAGAGAACGAGGGTCTCTCTCTGTTACACTGAATCAATGTCAGTGGGTCACCACATTACTGAGGCGACCTGGATATTTTGTGCTGCTCAGCAAATTTTACATATTGACACACTTTCAAAGTTTCCAAATTTCATATAACCCTCAAGGTGGGTTATCACACTAACAGGTGTTTGGTGTAGTTAAGTTTGGCCTATATTTGCACCATGTCCTGCAGTAATTGTAATCCAGTCTGTATTTTAATTATAAGCCCTGCTAGTAAATGGACTGTACTTAATGTGCAATTTGCCACTCATTCACCCTTTAACACACACACACACGCAGCAGCCATGTAAGGTGTTGGCTGCCCATCAGTTCAGGTTCCTGCTCAAGGGCACTGCTCATGTGGACAAGAGGAGTCTGTGTCTGAACATTACATTACTATACTAATGACTCAATTGCAAAATGAATGTGTTAAAACGTATGCATTCCTAAACTTAACAATTGGACAAATGTCTCCACTGAACACAGAGAACCAAACGGACCAGGCAATGGACAAGTCAACCCTAAAATATCAAAGTAACAGAGTATTTAATAAGTTATTAAATTAGTACATGTAATGCAATTACTAACTTTATAATTACAATACTCATTAGTGACAAAACTTATTCACTTATTCACATTGCAAACGGTGTAAGCACCAACACTGCTAATACTCAAACTTCCAGTCCTGGCAGTGCAGCTAACAGAGCTAAATAGCAACTGTAGCAGCAAGTAAGCTTTCTCTGAATCAGGACACTTTAAATCATAAGAAAGGCAGAGTGGCTGAGGGACATGAGAGGGAGGACCCTTCCTCTTTAAAACGTTATCCTGTTTCACCAAAATCAGTGACGTAGTGGCTGTGTGGGACTTTACACGATAAAGCCTGATGTACCCACTAACCGATGTTACATAGTTTGAGGACTGACATTCGGGCGCATGCTGGGAATGACGGATGAACAAATCTCACAAATGCAAGTCGGTGTAGCAAAATCATTTTGTTATTTTAAGGTAAAATAGTTGCGTAATGTTTCTTAAATCTATAAAACACTTACCTTTTCCTTCATCTGTTTCCGTGGAAACACTGGAAGCGAGTGAAGGTTACTTAAGATTGTTATCTGCTTGGTGTTTTTTCAGGAAACAGAGTCATTTATTCTGCAAAGAGGTAATGTTTAGGTAATGTAAAGACAATGACAGCATTTAGTTGCATCAATGCATTGGAGTCAGAAGCAGCAAACAGGTTTTAACCCTTGTGTTGTCTTAAGGGTAAAAAAAATTATCCTGCCACAATGTTCCCCAACAATAAACTCTCAATTACTTCAATTTATTTTGAATAATTATCCATCCAATTTATCCAATTATCCAATTTATCCTTTATTGTTGTTCATACACCTTGAAAATCGGGGTAATGGTTAGTATTTTGTTGTTATAATGCCAAAGTAGTTCAAGACTACTTTTTTCACAAAGTTTTTAATGAATGACTGTTCTAAATTGAAAAAACATGTAGGGTTTTAAATTCAATTTTACTGCTTTATTTTAGGAGTTAAGTGACTAATGGTGGGTCATTTTTGACCCTTAGGATATGAGGAGTATATAGACTATCAAGACTACACAAGGATGAAATATTTACAGGTTATGTTTCCCCCCTATTGTTAATACATAACCTGCTGTTATAATCAATTAACCAACCACAAAACTGCTGCTCATCAGCACTTGAGAAAAACATGCCAAAATACATCTCTGCTGTAGCACCGTTGCCATACAACCATATGATTCATTCGTTATATATATAACTGTCACATTGTCGGCTGCTGATGTATTCTTGTATTCTACATGTCCCCACATTGCATCAGTCTTACTGTAGACAAGCATGCACAAGTAGCAAATCAACCTAATACTGTTCAGCTATCTAGAGGCAATCACAAAATGAGCATGCTGACCAAGCCAATATATTATTACCAACGCCATTTGGGCTCTTTTCATAAATATATAAATAGATGTTTTTTTTTTTTATTCTGTGGGAGAATGTAAGGGAGGAATGAAGTAACTCAGGTATTAGGGTGCACAGATATCTCTGCATGTATAAATGAACAACCACGGTCAACAAAAACATGCTGTGATTCCTATCAACGGGAAATGCAGGCAATTTGTGTAGAGGCAGGCTTTTTTTGTCAGCTCTATTTGCTAGATTTCCATACCCCCACCCCTGCTGTTCCCACACACCCCCCTCTCGCACCGGCCTGCAGGAAATAGGCATTCAATGCTTTCTAGATGACTTCCTGAAAAGAAATGAATCTCTCACAGAAAATGAGAACAATGAATAATGAAACGCTGGATGGGATGTGCCTGACCCATGCTATTCATACAACCTGTGCCGTTGCAGAGAGCCATGTATGAAATTGAAGGTTGTGATCACAGGGCTGGAAAGAGCCATGGGTAGGACTATTAGAGTGAGGGGAAACAAATAGGTTTTCCTGGCGCACATATAATCATTTGATTTAAGCCAGATGCAGGCCAGAGCGTTTCAGTCGGGATAAGTCTTGCATTTTGCAACCGGAAGATAAATTATATATTTTTCCTTCATTCATAACATCCTGCATTTCTTCTGGGAACAGTGGAAGTTTCAATCACAGCCGTTTGACAACTATTTCAGGCTGTGTAGGATTGAAAAATTGATAGAAAAGTTTACCCACAGCCTGTTCAATATACGCCGTGAGTGTAAGTGAACTCAAAGTTCCGCAGGGAGGAATAACACACTCAGAAGTGAACAGACTATTTCCACTGTGCGTAGCCACTTTACGGCACGAAAAGTGTCTTAACAACATCATAACCCCACTGAGAAAATAATCCACCAATGACAGTGCATGCAGCTGTATAGCGCCGGAAGAATGCAGGGCCTGGAGGTATTCTGGCTTTTGACAGCCTGCTTCTCTGCCTCACATTAGCCTCAGCAGGACGGCCAAGAAAAGCAAGGCAAAAAAAAAAAAAGGAAGAGCTGCTTGCGCCGTTTTTTTTTGTTGTTTTTTTATAAAAGGAGTCCGACCGCAGCCTTCCAGCTACCGCTGCAATCCTGACATGAAGGAGTCAGCTTGAGCACTTACAAATCTTTCTAATCCCTTTCAACATAGAGCAGCATTTGCCAGACCCCTGCTCCTCCAGGGTCTTAGAGGGAGAGAGAGAGAGAGAGAGTGTGTGTGTGTGTATAGGTCTGTCAGTTGGGGTAAGTTCGGAAGGACTTTTGAGAGTCACTAGGAGGATAGACGGAGCACAGCGGCTGCTCAGTATGAACCTCCACACTGTGCTGTGGAGCTATCATTTACCCTATGGATGTCTGGGTGGCTTACCCCCTGTGTGTTACCAAAGGCTGTGAACTGCAAGATCAAGTAATTACTGAACCCTGTCAGGGCTCCTGTGTGCTATATCACACGTTTCCATCGATGTGAATGACTCCAGTGTTCATTTGGCTGTGTATAATCATATTGAGCGTAGTGGCAAGGGGCGTCCATCTGACACCCGGCGCCGACTGCTGCGTTCCGGGTCACCGAGCGCTGTTTACGAATCATTGATTTTGTTGTACGACAGCGAAAGACACAAGGCAAGGCTTCGCCTCATCACGGACATTCCCCGTGAAGCACCAACAAACAGAGGGGGGGCCACCGTGAAGTGTCACAGCAGCCCAATTATGTTTTTGTAATAAGACAGTGTTGCCAGGGCCGGTCGCGGGAGCCCCCCCGCGGGACCCTCAATGCTCGCTAATTCTACCGGAGTCGCCAATTGCAATCTAATTCACCGCGTCATTTTCATCTTCAAAATGTTGGAATGGGTAATGAGATGATTGATTGAAGAGAACTGCTGTTCTGACAGAATACTGACATGGACACAGCTGGCTGCCTGTCAGAGGAGATGGCTGAATGATATATGAGTATCCGCGCTCAAAACAAAGCAAAAACCGCCCACATTTGCAAGGTGATACTGTAGCCCTCGCTAGTATCTGTGTTCACTCATATACGAGCATGTGAAGCATATCCAAAGACCTTTTTGCCTCGCGATTGTTGATCTCATCCACACAATGTTTCTGCTCCTCTGAAAACTCTCTACAGTGAGCAGGGATCCTACACAGAAAGGAACTGCATCTTTTTAGCAATTTCCAGGTGTGGTTAAGGATCATACTTATTTCTTCTTCTGAAATATAAAATTCAGACAAAATAAATCCAAAAAAAAAAAATTGATCAGAAAAAATGTTTTTCATGAACTTTGGAGCAGGCAGCCAAAACACCTTCCTCTGTTTGAGAGATTGCAGAGCAAGCTTGCAAAAGCGAGTATGGCATATGACTGAAAGCACACTCTGCCTGTATGTAACAGCCAGCAAATGTGGTGTAGGTATCAGATATGCAATCACAGATGAAGCTGAACATGATGATTGGCCGTACGTGGTAAAGAAGTGTCTTCCTAGTCCGTCCACACTGTGCTGTGATTGGCTAGTAACCATTAGTCATCAGACCAATAGTATGTCTCAGTTTGGATACTTCTGTTGGTTCACTTTCATGCAGTACACTGTGTAACACTATGTTCTTACTTAAATACTTAAAGTGGTACTTTGTGAAAAAAAAAAACATGTAAAGCTTAATTTTGTATAGTGGTGGTATATGGTGACCATTAAGGGTGAAAAGAGTTCCACGCTCAACTTATTATATTTTTGACCCAGGTAGGGGGGTACTGCATTTTTGGATGCAATTCATGCACTTAAAATAATAGGAAGTGTAACACACATTGAGACACAGCATGTTATCCACTTTCTTGAAAGCTTAATAGCTTATTAGTTGCTTAGTTGCTACTAAATTAGTAATACATCTCTGCTTTACTTTCTTCTTTTTTATTTTTACATTTAAACACACAAAAATAATTTGTCTGCACACTGCAAATGCACTTTCCAACGTACAGCCAGTTATCTGGCAGGCAGAGTACATCTGGTATCTACATGGAAAACATCCACGACCGAATTAGTTTGAAGAAAATAAAATATGTTGCAATATCTTTGAATTGCATAAATACATACATAGCATCAGAAATAGACAATTATTAAGCTTGTCCGGACAATGAGTTAATGAGTTAAGCATTATGTTGTTATGAGAAAGTTAATCGATCTGTCTTGCGTACAGAAACCTGTTGAACCGTTTTGTTTGTGTTCATTGCTGTTCCAAAGACATGGCTGCACCGATGCCATGGAAATTGTATAATTATTATTTCATTATTATTACTACGTGATTATATAAAAAAGACCAGAAATGTATAATTTTGTATTAAATATGTTACGATAAAATACTACTATTTGTATTATTTACATGATTAAAAGCTATTTCTACTCAGATGTCAAATATGGGCTGAAAAATCAACAGAGTAGGGTGGAAATCTCATTCTGAAGAAGTGTTTTAAAATGCAAAATGTGCAAGAACTCCAAGTGAGTTTAAAGCAAAAAACAAAAAAACCTTCCTCTGCTACTCAGCAAGCATTCAGAAATCCTAAATTATTAATCATTTCCTGCATTATCAAAGTCCTATTCACCAGAAACCTTCAGTGATAAAACACTGAAGATCTTCATTTCTGTTTGCCAGAGAATGAACCACCTCAACATCAAATCACCATCTATTTCCTCCCTTATTTTAATGAATGCTGTGACTACAGTGCAGCAGAGTGATATTGAAATGCAAGAATACTCCCACACATACAATACTCATAGCTCATTTTAAGTACAGACACAGTCATTAGAGGGAGAAAACACAATAGAGCTACACTCCATTAAAGGTTAGCAGATAGCTGCGGTTGGATGATAATAAAAGATAGTGTGTTATAATTAAAGTTTGAACTGCTAAAAATATTACCCCCATTGCAATTTAGAGTAATTCAACAAGAGCACAAAATAAAGAAATAACTGCACATTTTAAGCTTCATAAAGGAAGTCAGTGTGAAGCCTTTGCATTGGATTACTTTATTTTGTGTCCACCCACTCTGCAAAATGTTTAAGAATGAGAAAATCATTAAGAAAAAAATCTCGAAATCAATTGTGTATTACTGTTTTGATCTGATTGATGCAGAGGAAAAGTGGTATGGATTGATTCAAGTCTCTTTATCATGTCTATTGATTGGGCTTTGGTGTGCTGTGGATTATAGCCACATGTCCGTACTCTCACGTTCAGAGAGGAGAAAAGGAAAAAACGCCGCTTCAGGTAATGAAATATGAGGATCTATTGAATTGGAAAAATAAATGCTTTCGAAAATATTGCTCTGCAAAGCTAAATTGACGGGCTTCTGAAATGATCATTATTTATGGGGGGACAAGGCGGAGAAGGTGACATGGCTCATCCCTTTCAGCATTTTTCATGCAATGAGATACTACAAAATGGCTAGACTGTCTCCACAGAAAGGACTGGGCCGAGAAGAAAAAGTGCATGCAGCAATATGCGTAAAGAAAGCAGAATCAATAACCAATCTAGGGAGCAGAGAGGGTCAGGTAGAGCATGGGGAGGTTATCATATACTGCGCCTCAACACGTATAATGGAAGACTCCTCTATGTGTTAGGGCAGCTCTAAGACACAGTGTGGCTTTCAGGGATAGTATACATGCTGCACATTCACAAGAGAAACCACACAGAGGTTCATTACAGCTGGAGCAGATTACCTTTCATATGCCACAACAAACACACAACCTGACACACTGCTCTGAAAAACGGTTGCTTTTTGGAGCGTATATTGTTCTATAAGAGCATTTTTACAACCCAAGTCCGTTTGGTTAGTTCAAAACAGAGTGAAATTGATACTTTTGGTTTGTTTTTTGTATTTAGTCTGGTTTACTTTCACAGTGTGTACGAGTGTGTATGAAGACTGAGAATTTTTTACCTTGACTCTGCACTGATCTGTCGTGTGTCCGTTCTCCTCCATTTTATTTCAAATTTTTTTTTATTAATGTCTGGATTTAACAACAACCCTAAACATTCCAAAAATGAAATAACATCATCAACACAATGTGAAAAAGGAACCGTTTCCGCATTATATCAAGGATGTCTATGTGTTGTTTTGCAGGGATTTCTACTGAAACGATCATGCTAACAAGCTAGCCTGTCGTGTAAAACCACTTGTGCCTCAAGTGGTGATAATGGGTCCATGCAGCAGCCAGAAGCAGGGCTCTTACTCTAGCCTCGGTCCAAGCTAAGCTAAAAGCAGCCTCACATAAACCTTTTGTAGCCAGCGTGTTTCTAGCCAACGTCTGATCGCTCATCAACAAGCTGGGCTAAAAGTGACTGGAGATTACCAAACAATGCACAGATAGCAACATTAGGCATGCTGTCCCTTAATTTGCCTTGCCCTGAAGAAGGTCAAAAGTTAAAGTAAAAGATTTATACTAACAGTTTCACGTAACATGTTTTGGCTTTGTCAAAGTAATGTCAGTTAAGTCTGTGAGGGTTCAGGGTTTAGACTTGAAAGCGGGCTCTTGAATTTACAAAGACAAAAAAAATTACAAATACAGCATGTCACGTGTAATAAATTAGAGGTAACATGACAAATTAAGTTGTCAAAAGTTTCCACTTTAACTCAGTCACTACAATATATAAAGTGATTTTATGCATCTTTATTTTTCTAATATGTAGTAATGCTTTCTGATGAAGACTGACTAAGTTTGAATGGTTTGAGTGTAATTATGGCCCTGGTCCATGCCATTTGGCTGCCACAGGTGATAATACACTAATGCACTAGTTAAATTTGAACATGAACATACACCCGGTTTTATTAGAGCTTCAGTGAAAACACGGTGCAGCTGCAGTTTTATGGTGCAGCTCAGGGTGACAGGCTCCCACTGTTGAACTATGAGCCCCTAAAGGCTCACTTAACCACTACCTGCTTGCTAATTAACTATTAACGTGTTTATTTAGACTAACTGCTGTGTAGAGACTCGGGCTATAAACAAGGTGTAAATCTAAAAATACATTTCAGAACGTTTACTTTTATTTAGCATTTCCTGATTGATCTACACCAAAAGACAATCTTGGCCCAAGTATTACAGGTTATCTATGTCTTTATAGTGGATGCCCACAATCAGAAGCAATGATTGCTGGGAGATTTGAAATGCATCTGCATTCAGTAAGTCAGTATGGTACAATGAACACTGACATTTCTTTATTGAGCCAGTGTGCCCAATTATACAACCTTACACTGCCATTCAAAAACAAACAACACCAGCCTATGTAGTAGTACGTTCCTTACATCCCATAAGATAAGAAAATATGAGCAAGAAATGAGTCAAATCAGAGGTGACCTAGATATGACTGGTCTGTTTCCTGTTGAAGCAGGCTGGTTGAAAACATTCACACATTTGCAAATAAATGCAAAGCTTGAATTAGTCATGCAGAGCCGAATGCTGTGATGTTAGCTGATGACCCACATTAATGGAGCCTCTTACAGTGTGGTCTGGTTATTAGAAACTGGGTTTGTAAATCAGATACCAGAGGACCCATTATGATCTACGAGTAAGCCCAACCAACGTGTGCTCCCTTTATTTACCTGATTGTTGTTTATCTTTCTGCGTCTTAAAAGCATTTAAAGTACGCAGCTTCTCAGCATGTCTAAATGGCTTGGAACATTTAGGAGGAGGGTTTGTCAAGCATTGTTTATTTCCAACGAAACATAAATGGAGTAATTGTACATTTTTCAGCAAACAAAACAACCACTTCCACTGAGCAGTGATTGTTTGTTGTAGAGTTGGGAGGAAAGGATAACAAAGAATGGATGTATGCATGAATAATATAGTTTTAGTAAGAGGGCCTCATTAAGGGATGGCATGTGTCGACCAGGATTGCCTAACTGTTGTTTACGATGCCTTTTCAGTTTTCTGCATTTCTCAAACCTACCACCAAACAAAATGACAACAATATGGATGATTCAGCCTTCAATGCTAACAGGTTTCTGGCTCCATATAGAAAAAAACAAGCTTTGTGCAATACATTTGCTTTTGTCATACCTTCCTGTTATTTGACTGGGGATACGGTATTTGTGTTCAAGTTTCTCTTTCTCAAGTAAGTAAGGTTTCTGTGCACTACTGTATCCCTGCAGGCAAACCTTGTTTTCCTCATAGGCTATAGCAAAATGTTAATTTTTTTTCTCCAAAATGTTTCAAGAAAAGATCATGACTTAAAACATTAAGCAATAATAATCATAGTTAGCAAGCAAACAAAGTTTGACCTTCTTCTAAAGCCGCCAACTTTCCTTTATTGTCATCAACACCAAAGAAGAAAAAGTCAACATCAACGTCGCTCAGTCCTCACTTACGTTTTGCTGTGAGCTTTTTTCATTGGGTTGTGAGCTTTTCCGTTGTGTTGTGCCTTTTGAATTTGTTCGACCCAGGTGTGTGCACTACACATCAAATGCCACCTCTATCAGTTAAATGCATAAAGTAAATGAGCAGGGTCTGTATTTCTGAAAGTATTGAAAATGATACTGTCAGGATTTCTAATAACCTGGTTCACGCTAAGACCACCCAAGCCTGGGTTAGGTCAGGGAGGGATTGCAGTCCTTCAAACAATACGATTAGATGGTCCCCTCAAACATGACACACCAGCATTTTCAAAGTTAGTGCCCTCATGGCTGGCAAGAGATCAACAAGATACATAATAATAATAAATGGATGTAACGGGACGGGAAAAGCAGAGTTTAATGCGAAAATTTCAGAGTGAATGGACTAAGTTTTTATTTAGTTTACCAGCCGCAAGAAGTAATAAACTGGTGCGTTTCCTGTGCTTTACTCCTCATTGGAGTCAAGTGATGCTTGGCTGCTTTTGCACTTAACAAGAGAGAGAGAGAGTCGTTGTAGCATCCCTGCTTGTCGCCTGGACACTTGCCAAGAAAGAGGAGGGCTTTGAATGAGCTGGAGACTGTTTTTGCTCGCTTGCTGTCACTGATAAAAGTAGTTCTTGACGGAAAAAGTTAAGGAAAGAGTCCATTGAAAAAGTACCTCTTTTTACAAAAGATCGTGAGGTCATAGTTATTTGTACATGAGACATTTCACAATCTTCAGGTTGCCATTCATGCTCACCAGAGGATAAACCAGTTTCTCTTTTTCGACTCTCTCTGAGTTTTCCTATAGTAGTAATGAAGTAAAGTGAAGAAATAATTACACAGGCCATTAAAAGTTTAAACCCTTTTAAAATGAATTACCACTGGACACAAATTACTTTTGTGAAACAAAAGCAAAATATTTTGATTGACTGCCTAATGGCATTCGCCGCAGACGCACCTAAATTATAGTTTACCCCCTTGTTTTTATTTACCCAATCCCCAAAAATAATAGAAAACATGAACAACTCAGGCGTGGTTTGGCTCCAGCTTGGCAGTAACCCCTCACAGAGTCCAGCTGTATTTATGGTTCTGGTTTAACAAAAATCTCAGCAGGCCGGCTCCTGAAACAGAGGGGAATCTCTGCAGGAGCCACATGATGAACATGACCACAAATGCAATTTCAGTCTCAAATTTTGCAGTTTCAGACAGCTCTCTCTGCCAGAATTATGGTGAGTTTCTGAATGGTTCTTTATCACCTTATTGCTTTTTGTCTGTTGGTGTTATAAACAGTTGATAATTACCTTTTTATTCAGATATTGAATTACCACCTGTCACAGTCACTCACCTCAGAAGATTGATTGAATTTGAAGAATTTTATAGAATATTGGCCTGAATTAATACAACAAAGCCTGCGATATTCTATTAATTTTGTGAACATTTACAAACACAATGGGACAATAAGTTGTGTAACCCATATGTCCACATGGGCTGTCTGATCCTTCCCCCTTTTTAAGGCCTTGTATGTAAAAACATTGTTATTTTGTATTTGTTTAATCCCTGTTACATGTAACTCTGCAGTTCCACACGCCCCTATAATTAAGAAAAACAAACATTTGTTAACATTAGGAATAACAATTGGAAATGTTAATACTTTTGACATTCATCAGACATGAGATTGACCTCAGAAAGGAGTCTCGTATCAGGTGCTGTGCTAAATGAATAAGCTGCTTTAAGGAATGTAACAGCAGCAAAAATAAGTCACTTAGTTAATTAAAACTGTTAAAAGATCAATAAAGCTCCTGGTCCCTCTCTTCTAATTCTCCAGTATTAATTAAAGATACTCACTTTGAAGAGTGTTTTTTCTCTTCTGTATCTAGTTAATTAGAAACTTTAAAGCAGCAAATGGCTCTGAACTAGATGAACGAAACAACAGTTGATCAAATTAAGCCACAGGATCCTAATCAGAATTTCAACAGTGAGGCATTTTGTAGTGTACTGACTACAAATGGGTAACATTGTATCATCATCAGCTGAACCTGTCAGTTTACTCCTGCGAGGTTGTGGCTTTAGCAGCTTTTGACTGGTTTCACAGTCAGAATTTAAATGACATGTTAGGGGTCTGGGACAAAGCAGCACTGCTCTGAAATTGTTCCACAGTGGCCTAAAGCGCAGGAATATGAGGCAAATGGCTTTCATTGCATCATAACCTTGACCGCAGCGGCTGCTCTGCTTTGAGCTTTGGCCATTGATGCGCTCGAGGGCCACTTTGTGCCAGTATTACCCCACCATGTCGTCCTGCCATCACAGTGCAGCAAGCCCAGTGGCAAAAAATAATAAAATGAAATGTCAAATCAAAGAGAGGACAGAGAATGGTCTTTACCACAGGGCTTAAATTTTTTGAGTGAAATGGAAAAGTGTATTTACTGCCGCTATTCTCTGTATTGGGTGGATATACTGCAAATTGACTCAATGAAATATGGAATGAGCTAAATCCCACTCAGCTTCTGGGTAACATGTTCATCCTGTGACAAGAATCATGATGATTGGTACCATATAAAGTTTCTGACATTAAACTTAGACATTTGTTTTTTATGTAGCATTTATGCTTAATTTATTCATTCATTTGGCATTGGTAACTTGAAAAATATATATTTGTCCCTTATTTAAATTCCTATGTTTCCTATATTTTTAGCAGTCTAATGTTCATGCCAATGAACAGATTGTAGTACCCCAAGAATCCCAGAAGTCCACACCACAGGCTTTCCCCTTTGGTCTATTTTTAAAGCACAGCAATATAGCATAACCAGGAAAAATATCACAAAGATATCACAACTTTCCAGCCATCCATCCATCACTCTGTCCATCCATGTATTCATCCATCCATCCATCCATCCATCCATCCACCCATCCTCAAAACTCCTGTGCAGGGTCACATGGAGTCTATCCCAGCATGCATTGGGTGAGGTGCAGAGTACACGCTGTACAAGTTGTTAGTCTATCACAGGGTTAATGCACACATGGACAGACAAACAGGTACACGCTGATGAGCCACTGTGCCAGCACAGTACCAGAAAGTGAGAAAAAGATTTGATACACTACATTAAAGTCTCTCTATGAAGATTTTCTATGTGATTACTGCCTCTTTGTGATGCTTCAGATGTTTTTTGAGTACCTCGGGCAAGGAGTTTATTAGGTTTGCTTGTCCGTTTGTTTGTGGGTTTATGGAAAAACTGCTGGAAAGATTTTCATGAACGTGGTGGAAGGCTGTTGCATGGGCCGAGGAAGAGCTCATCTGGTTTTGGAGCAAATCTGAGTTCTGTTGTGGATACATAAACTATATTGCCAAAAGCATTCACTCACCTGTCTTGACTCGTATATGAACTTAAATACATCCCATTCTTGATCCATAGGGTTTACATGATGTTGGTCCACATTTTGCAGCTATAGCAGCTTCAATTCCACAAGGTTTAGCAATGTTTATGGGAATTTCTGACCATACTTCCAGAGGTGCATTTGTGGATCACACACTGATGTTGGACAGGAAGGCCTGGCTCTCAGTCTCTGCTCTAATTCAACACTAAGGTGTTCTACCGGGTTGAGATCAGGACTCTGTGCAGGCCAGTCAAGTTCATCCACATCAAACTGTCTCATCCATATCTTAATTATCCTGACCATCGCCAAACCCAGACTCGCCCATCAGGTTGCCAGATGGAGGAATGGATTCATCACTCCAGAGAACGCGTCTCTGCTGCTCTAGAGTCCAGTGGCGGCGTGCTTTACACCACTGCATCCGATGCTCTGCATTGCACTTGGTGATGTGTGGCTTGAATGCAGCTGCTCGGCCGTGGAAACCCAATCCATGAAGCTCTCTACACACTGAAGGCCACATGAAGTCGGTAGCGATTGACTCTATGACACTTTGCGCCTCAGCATCTGCTGACCCGCTCCATCATTTTCCGTCGCCTACCAATTCGTGGCATCGCTTCCACTTTCTTATAATATCACTGACAGTTGACTGTGGAATATTTAGGAGCGAGGAAATTTCACGACTGGACTTGGTGCACAGTTGGCATCCTATCACAGTACCACGCTGGAGTTCACTGAGCTCCTGAGAGCGACCCATTCTTCCACAAATGTTTATAGAAATCCTGATGCTTGATTTAATACAGCTGTGGCCATGAAAGTGACTGGATTTCAATTATTTGGATGGATGAGTGAATACTTTTGGGAATATAGTGTACAAACACAAATTATTTTTTATTTTTGTTTACATTGAGAAAGCCATGGCTGAGGTCTATGCTTATATTGCCATTCTAGTAATTCTGATGATGTTTTTTGTGTGCAGAAAAATAAGACAACCCTGATGAATATGGGCAGACTATGTGCCTTTCCAATAATAAATCTACATAAATTAGCATAATGCATGCATTTTTGTCCACTCCCATGTTAATAAGAATATGCAACCATGCGCTTAATCGCGATTAAATATTTTGACTGATTGACAGCACTATCCATACAACGACGTGAGCATCTGTTTATGAGTTATACTACATGTACTGATTCTGAGACACTTTAAAATCAATTGTTTTTTGGGACAATTTGAGCAATTAAGAGATAAACACTAAATATACATTTTCAAAAAATCTTAGAGTTAAATGCAGCTTGTGAGAGAAATGTTGACTATACACAATGCAGAGACCTTGCATTGTGCCCACAGAGACATGATGCATGTTGGTACACACCTCACACTCTTTACTCATGCAGCGATATTATCAACACTCCATGGATCAAGCAGTTATGGCAGCCTCCTGAGAGTCCAGATGCTGCAGGGAGGACCTCCGTTGACCTCACAGCAGACCTGGGATCAGTGTACTGTGGGCCCACAATGATCATCCTAGGGCCCTTTTAGATGAGGTGTGCATAATGGGGAGGTTTCTTTCACTGAAGGATGAATCAATGTGGCATGAAGAAGAGAATTTCCACCCCATTTCCCCCCCTGATTACCCCACCACATACAGCTCCTTAATAGCTTGTTGTGTGTCATAAATCTCTTTTTACCACCACAGCATCACAGATGTATTACAGTGTATGCCTTACATATTAAACCAAAGATGTCATTGGGAATTTGGTGCCTGTAGCATGTTGAGACAGTACTGTAAGGACATGTTTCATTTGTCGGCTTGTCAGGAATGTCTGAGCCAGCACACAGAGCCATGATGTGCAACCGGCCTGCTTATCTTCAAACAGCTCTCTGGTTTATAATAAAGCTGTCCCTGCATGGGATGATGAGAAGGATGCTGCTTCTTTCACCTGCCAGGTGGGACTGCAGTGGACTTTCAGGCCCACCGGCAATTCAGAGAGCACAAACCGTGGGTGTTCAGGGGCTCAGTGGTCATCAGGTACCAGAAGTGGAAATATTGCTTTTAGAATTCATACAGTTAATAATCAGAAGTAGAACAATCACACATATATACCAGCATACAGCATATTTGGACAATTGTTGGTGACTTGGATGTAACAAGATGTAAACACAATAATGATATATCGTCACTTTATGATGTCATTATCATGTAAGCTAAATGTTCAGTGCTTTTCCAATGGTGAAAGACTTTTTTTTAAAGAAAAATAATTTTTGTTACTGTTGTGTTTCTCTGTATGAATGTCAGTCAAACATAAATACAGAAACGTGTCATACTTGATGTCTTTGTCTGAGTGCCAAAGGATGGACTTTTCTTGCTCAATGCAGTATCAATATAATATTTGCATATTTTCCTCATCATTTTCCACATTTTCCTGATCTGGAACAAAATTGGAACACTCATAAAAAGTTGCCAGATTTGACAATCTTCCTTTTTAGGGTGGATTACGTCATTAAAAATTTGCTTGTGTGGGTTTACCAAATTCTTTGCCTGGTTTGCCATGGTGCTGATGTTTTTCTTATTTTTACTCATTACTTGGAAAACAGTTCATATGCATCAAGTAGTTGCCATGTATTATCTGTCTTACCACCCGCAGCACTTCCTGGTTGGTGAAAGGACCCAAGCACAGTGGAAGCTGCCATTTTATATGCCTGGATAGAATGTTCATACACAGTGGGGTTCAATTGGACTGAACCATGTTGATTGTTTTTCTGTGTTGTTTCAGGGCTGATGGGTTTTGTTATTACTGGAGAATAATTCATGCCATGACTATTTCAGCCTGTTACTGATGGGGATAATTTCCCATGTGTTCTGAAGAATATTAATCATGAATTAATATTTGATTGTCTAGAATGGTTTGTTCCAGAGGGAGGAGCTTAGACTATATAAAGGTTGTATTTAGCTCGCCTGGAGTGAGCCTTGGGGCACTGCTGAGCTGTGCTGGACCTCCCATGTAGATTTTTTTTTCCTCTTTAAATTGAGTTTGTTGATTTTTATAGTTTTCTTTGTTTTGTTTTTATAAATAATTACTTCACCTTTTGGTCGACCATAATAAATGGGTTTGCACTTTCACCCTTGACTGAGGCTTGTCATCATTTTTCTTTTTGTGAGGTCATTTTTTAGTTTTCCTTACAAATTGTTTTTTGGGGGTATTTCTTCACAGTCTGCCAAACGGCAACCTACCCTCACTCAGAGTCAGAGTGTGACATACACATTGAGCAGATTTGGAGAAGAATTACCTTTAATTAATAGTTGTGTATTCAAGTCAAACACACCGCCTTTTAACTCTATTTTGGTCGCCACCAACTCCTCAGAGTTATCTGTCTGTTATGCCACTAAATGCTCCACAATATTCCCTTTCATGAAACACTGAAAAGACTTTGTGGGGGTCTGTAGGTTTTTTGCTAAAAAAAACACCTTTCACACAATATTGATTGGAACAGTTTTCCCGAAGCATCGGTGCAACCACACATTACAGTACAATGATAATACTGAAATAGAAGAAAACCTTTTTAACTTTTCCTTTCCCTCCCTCCTTCCTTCTCTGACTTTCCTCTTTTCCTCCAGAAAATGACCCACAACCAGCAGCCATTTCCCCATCTCCCCCCATTAATATTTTAGGAGCACACAGCTGGCACCATGTTGAGCACCCTCTTACAAGGGAAAATCTATGCAAGACTTACAAATGTGAGAATCAGGATTCATTGCCATTTGAAGGAGTGCCAAATGAATATTGTTGCTATTATGTTTGATTTCAATATTTTCTTTCTGTCAAAAAATTTGAAAAGCAGTTAATGAGATAAGTACTTGTTGTGCATATGTATATAAATAGGTACATAAATAACCTCCTGAAGTGTGTTTGTAGCCTCTGAGTACCACTGCGTAATTACTTTATTCTCACCTCAATCCACTGAGACCAATATCTAGCAACATGTTCTAATATCACTTATCCGTATCACCTCATGGTGTTGTCAACACTTTTTTTTTAATTGTATTCTGCTGATGAGCTTCACAAGAAGGGAAAGACATGGGGAGGGGAGGGCGCTGGAGCTGAGTGGTTACAGTGCATAGCACATAAACACAATATTTGAAAATCATGTGCTTCATGCTGTACAAGTTGTTCATAATAACCATTGGACACAAAAACGTTAACTAGCAATCACTGCTGCAGTTTCCGTGCCAAAGAAAATAATGTGAATACATCAGCTGCTACTGGCAGGTCAGAACAAAGAAGAAACAATCTGAACATGATGCCAGGCTGAATGAATAGATTAACATTCATTAGCTGAGTTTCAAGAGGTTAATGTTCCAACGGATAATCTTTTTTTGCTCATAAAAATTCTGTATTCCAAATTTGATGCCCTCTTTTTTCATTTATATCTTACATGGAATCAGGAGAGAAGATTTTGGCCGTATTGCCCCACCCTACCTAAACCTAACCATGTAGTTCTGTTTCACAACTTTAACCATGGGTTTGAAACTGTCTCATATGTCATTTCGGTAGTCATTTGTAAATAACTGATCCTGTTATTTAGATATGAGGATGTGTTGCACAAATTGTGCCTGTCAGCAACGCAGGTTTCAGAGATCTCTTTACTAGATGGATGAAAAAGCATTCCTGTTAAGTGCACAATTATATGAAATTCAAACCCCCAGGAAAATAAAAACATTTTGAGTTCAGAGCGTCTTTAAAGCAAAGTCAAAGCTGAGGATAAAAGGAATATGTATCAATTAAAAGACTTTGCAGATATAAAATAAATCACAGCAGGAGTCTATCGATCTCGCAGTGAGTGTGGTGCAGTAATGGGCCTCGGCCTGTAAGCTCCATCTCACCAAACCCTCTCAGACTCATAATCTATCTGATGAGATCCAGGAGGAAATGTTTATCCGTCAGAAAGCATACGTATTAAATTCCTTAAATTGAATCTAAATAGTTTGCTATAACATTTGACATGTCTAAGTGCAGCGATGGAAGTTCAAATAGACATATTCACACCATTCACCTCAGCACAACTTGCTGTTAGTCATTTTACAGTCAACCAATTACTGATGTAAGGCGGCTATCCTGTTCCTTGTATGTCATCTTGTTTCATAGAGAGAAGTGAAAAGTCGCTACTAGAATACACCGACTGCACACACAACTCCTGCTGCATTATTAGGCGATGGGATTTTTCTTTGCTGTCAGAGCTACATATGCAAATGTGACAGCAATGTACCAACTGGTCATGAAGAGCAGTGGGAGAGCTCTACGCATTAGTCATCCCCGCAGAATGAACCGCACTGACAGAACCACTAATTAATGGTTAAAAAAAGATTCAAGAGTGATTTCCATCCAGCTCTCCTCCACCTAATCAGTTTATAATAGCGTTTTCGTCCTCCGGGATGATAATGTCTCCTCTCAGATGTCTGCTTGCTCTGTCATTAAGCCCCTTGCAGGAGCTGAAGTGGATTTGTCTGTAGGTGTTTTGTAGAAATTGGGCTTTTACCGTCAGGGCTGTAGTAAATAAGACAAAAAAAGAAGGAGAAAGTTGAGAGTAAACACTTAAGTCAGCGTTGTGTACTGAGTGTGTCTGACACCTCTTTGAATGCAGACTTAATACCAAACATAGGTTCACATTGGAATTAGTCATGGATTTAATGTCTTCAGCTTTTTGAGGCTGCTTAAGGTGATTCAAGCCCAGTATGCACAAGATTCCAACCATATTAGATAGTTCTACAGCCCACCAGTCAGTACCAGTGCAGTCTGAAGCTCGAGGGAACGGAGAGGTGGATTACAGTGAAGCAAATCTGACTCTCTAACAGAAGATCAGAGTTTGTGTCTTGTCCATAGACTGTAGATAAAGTCCTAACCCTAAACCAGAGGTGAGGCCAAAACATCTCCATTGACCCCTGGTGGCTGGCTGCAGTATAGGTCATAAACTCCGCCCCCTCAATGTAAACACATGTGACATCAAACAACCGCACTAACAACTAACAAAAGTACACATCAAAAATACGACATTTTCGGTCATTCTTATCACACTGATAATTTCATTTTTCTGCCAAATTTGGTTTTAATCAATGAGTTAATGTTAAGAAAGACGTCATGATTGATAGCTCCTGTTGCGCTCTGATTGGATCAGGCAGGTGTATGGGGTGGGAACACAATACCATGGCTCACTGCTGTGCAGATTTTGGCTCCAAATGATGTCACCAATGCAAGATGTCAGCAACCATAACCTGGATAATTTGGCTTCCTTTTTGTATAGGAGCACATATTATCATAAATTGCCTTTTTCTTAATTATTCTCATTATACCATGAACCTCATCCAATACTTGGCTTTTGGTATTGGTCCAATCTTTAATGTGAATTTACTGCACTGAATCACCATCATCACAGATACAAGACCAACTCCAATGGTAATGACGTTTTTAACCTTGTTAACATGTCCATATGGTATTTTTGTTATGCTATAAGATTTGTGAGCGAAGTAAGCAGTCGATGCCACAGCTATGCATTTCTAACTTGAAACTTTAATGTACCAACGACCAGCCGTAAATAAGCGGTCCTGTCAACTGGTGAGGTAGGGCTTTTAGATTAGCAGCATAATGCTACTGTAAAACAAGAGCTATCATAGACAGAGAGAATTAGAAACAGTATAACATCGTAACAGATATTATTGAATGTTTAAGGGCAGGGTGATGATTTGGGAATTTTCAAATAGTCATTCAATTATAATAACTCGAATGGTTAAGACTACCGGCTCGTCCGTATGGCAGATTCAGTTCAGTACTTTTCCATAAGAGCAGTATAGAATGTTCTACAAAGCTGTGTGAGAAGTGTGAAGAGTGAAAAATGGGTCCAATATATACTTTGATGACTCTGGGATGAAAGTATCTCAAATCTGTGCTCACTTTCATTGGAATGAATAGACTCAGACCTGCCGCTAGTGTCCTACCTAACTTATCAGCAAACGTCTTGCTTCTCTCTTCTTTAACTTTTAGTTGTGGTGCCTCTTACTGGTTACTTCCTGATTAAAGCTTAAATTAAAGTTTGTCCTTTTCTTCTGAGTGTGACATATTTCCAAGTGACACAGAATATATATTTGGGTTTAATTACAAACAGGATGAAAATCAAAATCTCCACATTGGTTTGAATCACTTAAAGGTTGTTATTTACTATAGTGTGGATCAGAGGTGTGCAGAGATATCGAGTTAAAGAGGACAGGTGGTATCCACCCACACTTCTTCAGTCTCATAGTTTGTGCAACATTGAACAAAGAGAAAGATTTATTGTATCTCGCTGTGCCATAACCACAGTCTTCTCCTCGGCTTACCCATACCATACTTGCTATGCACGGATTGTAGAAGTGAGAACTTTCAAAACCTTGGAACTTTTAAAAACATTGAAAGTCAAGAAGAAAAAAAAGATTTGATTTGATTATTACATTGTCATTGTCAAGTTCACTCAAGAAATCAGAAACAAGTTTTCAAATATAACATCATCATAGTTTGTCAATTTATGCAACACATTTCTAAGAAATTGCACAAATAAGTGATGCATCACATCAACCCCATCAGCCAGTAGTCGCTTTCTTACCTTGTGGAAATTGTTTTATTACAGAATAATAGGGTTTATGAAAAGCGTGTCTATAAATTGGCAACATATTCTGCTGTCCGTCCCTGCATAAGACTGATTTATTCAGCGTCAAATAAAATGTAGAGTTGATAGCATCCCACAGCAACATTCTTGTTTCCCTCTTTTTAGGTTAATCCTTGAAATATACTTGCTGAATCTTAATTTACCAAAAGTAATAATAATAAATAAATAAAAAAGATTAAAGGAGAGTCATGATTTTTTCCCACTTTGCCCATAGGTCAGAGCAGTGTAACCCATAATTGCTAAATAAATGGGAAATATGTAAATGACAGATGATTCAGAGCAGAGTGGGATAAGGATACAGTTTATTTGCTATTTTTTTTATAGAGTATACCAAGGCATAAACGTCACACTGAGATATTTGCTCTTGACACACTGTATGAGAACTGCATATACAGTAGATGGAATTAGAGTTTGTGGGTTGGGACCATTGGCTTGATAATTCCAGTGTTTAAGCTGATATATTTCCCCCACATGAAAAGAATGGATTGAGAAAGCAGCTGTCGTGGGGGTGACGCTGAGTTCATTGGTACCTTTGCTATGGAAATGAAGTCACTGCAACACTTGATATTTGTTTTCCCAGCCTCATTTAAAAAAAGCTGTCTGAGCAGTAACTTGTTTATCACAATAGCAATTCAATCGAGTGTTTGTCATAGACCGCTGCACTGACACTGTTTATTTCAATAAACAAAAATACATCAGCAACCCCTCTTTCACATGAAGTGAATGCAATAATCATGCACGGTTAGTGAAAGGCTTAAGCATGGCAATGAATTCAATTTATTCAGGTTTAAACATCTTTCTCAGCTTGAGTTTTCATTGATTGCCCGTTTGGGTGGATCCATGTGCTTTACAAAGACAGATGTTTCCCAGTAACTGTGCGATTGTCCTGAACAACAACAGATTTTTCTTTTTGAAAGGTGAGCAGGATTATGATATATGTGCTCACTGGTCTGGATTGATCCAGCACATGCGTTATCTGTGAACCCAATAATCAATGCAAGAGAGAGCAGGGAAGAAACTGTCACCCAATCATTAATGCACCTGGTATGACTACTGTAAAACACTTGTTTTCTAAGTAATATATAAACAATTAATGAATTAATTAATGGAAAAAACCCCAGAAGATATAATGATGTTTTAAAGTGCATATTGTCCATGAAACATCCCTAACTGGTGTTAATGAATGATGGATAACAGTATGACAGAGCTCTAATTATATTTATTGATATACTGTAGGGTAACACACATGAACAAATCCATGAAGTGTGTTATAAAGCTGTTGTTGCATGTTATGGACTTGAAAAGACATGGACTTGGAGGCAGCCAATGGTTAATAGTTGTGGCAGTTATCAGGAAAAGAAAAAAAAATACTCAAGGCCCACTTACTGATTTTCTCAGGGAACCTTCAGCCATATCTAATGGACTTCATCAGCTAATGGGTTTCGTTTGTTGTCACAGAGAGTGAGATTAAAATAGTCTGTCATAGTTTATTGGTTTTAAAGGTTTTTATTTATGACCTAAGAAATAGAAGTCTGGCAAAAAATATACTGAAGGTCCACTCACTGTTTTTTTTCAGGGAGCTTTCAGCTGCATTGTTTGGACTTCATCAGCTAATGGAGTTTGCTAGTTGTCATGGAGAGACATTAACATGGAGGCAGTCACTCCAGATATTAGAAAACGGGAAGAAATACTTGGACTATGGTCCACTTACTAATACAATCATAAGGACTTCATAAACTACTCAAAGATAACAGTATATCAATGCTGTTAAAATGCTGTTTGTACACTTGTAGGTCATTTGTAGATTCTTGAAGCTTTCAAAATGTTTATAAAGATCTTTAAAACCATTGCAAAAATGTGGAGATTGGAAGGTCATTTTATTTGTGATCTTAGAAATAGATGTCTAGCAAAAAGAAAAATACTAAAGTCCCACTCATTAATCTCTGGGAGCTTTCAACCGTATCTTATGGACTTCATCAGCTAAGTTGTCATGGGTGATTGACATGAACATGGAAGCAACCAAAGTGTATTATTGTATCAGTTATTCAAAAAAGAAAAAATACTCAAGGTCCACTCACTAATTTTCTCTATTTTATGGATTACACACATGAACAGATCCAGGAAGTGTGTACAAATGAACATATGACATGAACATGGAAGCAGCTAATGGCCAATTGTTTTGGCATTCATTAGAAAAAGAAAAACTCAAGGGCCTCTGCCAGCAGTGCACCCTCAGGTCTAATCCAGTTTACAGAGAGATAAACAGCGAAACCAGTCAGTCTAATATTATAAACTGACATACCTCACCTTGTCGAGAAATCCAGCAATTTAAGAGTTTGTGAAAAGAAATGTGAAATGCCAAATTCCATCAAATCCTCCAATGCACCTTCAGTATCCAGTTATTTCTGATACGGCGGTTCAACAAGGACGTAACCTTAGCTGTCTCAGTCTGTCTTCCAAGGTGACGGGAGGTGCTCGGTTCTTTTGGAGAGCATACAGGAAGAATCTTTTTTAAGCAGATCAAGTAGAATCATTGTGCAAAACGAATACAAGTGTCCATATTTCATACTTACATCAGCACCATTTATCTCTGTGTGTTCCTTTCATAGACGGAGTCAGAGTGAGCAGCTGAGCGCGTCAGTCAGAGTTCATGCAGACTGCAGGACGGCGCTGCCTGATCCGCCCGCCGTCACAGCAGAGTCCTCCTCTGGCCCTGCATGCTGAGCAGCCACCAGGCGACCTCTGACCCCTGGGCTAGTCACGGGGTTTTGATCCTACCGTCAGCCAGCGGCAGCACAGCTGTAGCAGCAGAGGGAGGTGTCTTCAGGCCCCAATTAGACTCCTGAGTCCCAGCCGGCCCGCCGCGGCAGCCCTCCTCCAGGGAGCCGGGGCCTGACACTGATGCGGCTGTACAGCAGCTGAAGGGGAGGGCAGCGGGAGGTGCTACCTTTGAGGCAATGCCAATAAGTGGTTTAAAAATGTATGGCACCCTTGTCAAACTTTCTTCATTTCACGGTGCCATGGCAACCGGCGTGGGCTCGTGGCATGGTTGGCGGTCAGAACGAGGAGGGTCACATTTGTTCTCTTTGTCTTGCTCTGACTCACACACACACACAATTCACATGTCAGTGACCAGGCTGTTCCAGTGAGCTGATGTTGCCTAAAACCAGTTCGAAATGACAATGATTGAAAGAATAGAATATAGAACTGGACTAACACGGGTTTATTGTTTACAGACAAAAAACAAAGACGTAAATGCTGTTGCAGATGAAGAATGGCACAGTTTCCTGCTTGGAATTGGCTTTGACTTCTTCTTTTTTTATATAAATAAATTGAAAAACTAAATGGTGTTTTTTTGTATGGGGTAATATTTTAACTTAGATATCACCAAGAAATGTATTTATACTAAGACAATATTCTGGTGCATTTCAAGTTTTCTGAAATTTTATGTTTAGAGATTGAAATGAGGCTGATTAAATATGTGCTAGAAAATACTGTAAAAAGCCATTAAAGAAATCTGATTTCATTATGTTTTTTAGGGAAAAACTGCTCTAAAAATCAGGTTATGAATGATTTATAGACAAACCCCTCTGTGAATTCCTTCAGTATATAATTAGTAATAAAAGGTTTGGTGTATGTTAGTGTAGTTGAAGTTGAGATTTTAGGCTCAGAGCATGAGAAAAAACTCATTTTTGAGAAAACAGCCTTTAAAGATGTTATACATTCTTAATGAAAATGACTATTTGAAGACAAAATATTGAATCTAAATCATATAACAACAATATACAATGTAACGAGGTTTGGACTACGTTCACAGCACTAAACACTGCAATGGAACACTAGCTTTTATTGGACTTAGAGAAATCCACAGGAGCAAATGGATCAAATAGAGTAAAATATGCACTTACATGTTTTCTTTCCAGTATTATGAAAGAAGACATGTTATGGAAGAAAAATAGCCCAAACGTCAAAATTGATCAGCGCATGACAAGACAATGTTTTTGTCTGTCGTGTCTCACCTTCCTACTGTAAAAATAAAGTCACTCCGATGTGGCATACATTGATAACTAAAACACAAAAATCGATTTATAACTTTAGACAATATCTGCATTTAACTGAATTTGACCTTTTGAGGCAGCAGCACAGTTTAAGCTTTTCACATATACTCAGTCAGGTTCACTGTATTTTAAAGTTTACACAGTTAAGTGGAGATCCGTGGCCGGGCAGTGGATAATTCCTGGGTGACTACAGCTCGTGTTATACAGGGCAGACACAATGGACTGACTGAGGCACGCTTGACGGAACATGACAGCGGCGCTGTCATAGATGCATTCAGGTGATGCTGTTGCAAATGGTTTAGCTTGTTTGTGTTTCCACGGACACACAGGATTTTGTCCAACCCATCACTCATTTTCCAGTGTTGCTTTAATGTGTAACAAAAGACCAACATGACCAGGAAGGCTCCAACATTCACCACACTGACAGCACTGGAGCTACGGCTACATCCACATGATAACGAGATGGCTAACAGACAACCGATAACTCACTGCCAAAGCTCACACTTGACTGTATTATAGTGTGATGGGAAGTGATTTTTTCTTGCGGTGCAATTACATACAATGTCAATGCAAATAGGCGAGTGGACGTCGGCAAACATTTGCATCTTATCAGCACAAGATGGATTTTTTCAACTTGAGGAGGTATTTGTGTGTCACTGTGCTGTGAAAGCCTAGAGTCTATTAAACTGAACTCCATACAGAAAACAACCATTTCAAACGATGCCTTCTGAACAGCATTCATTCTGAACTTCACCATCATGTTGTAGTTATTTCAGCATCATTTTTTATCCCTTTATTGCATTTTAATCAGTTTACTTGTTACCACTGTCTGTGCGTAAGTACAGAGTTGGAGTCAGGAGGTGATTAGCTGAACATGCCTTTATTGTTTGCTAAGAAATATAATATAATGTGTTAATTATCTTCAGAGGTGCTTGCAGACTGTTTTTCATTTCTTATTTCTTTTTATAGAACACAGCATAACATACACACACACACAAGAAAATAAAGTTAAATCTAAAATAACAAACAAGAAGACGGAAAAATGGGAAAAATAACGATAATAACATATAAATTAATATAAATGACATTGGCGGGAAGTCACAAGGCATAAATTCTTGACACATGGCAGCTAAAGTGTTGGACCCTCACCCACTCACCTTAATTTTTTGATCAAACTAATGACAGGTTGTCAGATTCTCTAAAAAAAAAGTTCCACTCTGTTTGACATGGTGAACCTAACCTGCTCCAAATGTAATATTTAACTTGTAACAATTTCCTAATTCCTTCAACAACATCTCAGAAGTTGGGGACTTTTCTGATTTCCAGAATTGAAGGAGCAGTTTTCTGGCCGACAGTGTAGGAAGAGATATGGCCCGCTTTTCTTATCTATCCCGCTCTGTATCAGGCTCGACCACCCCAAATAATGCTGTTAGAGGGGCAGGAAGAAAATCCTTTTCATAAGCCTTGGCAACAAAATCAAACAAACACTCCCAAAAAAGTCTGCAACTTATCACATTGTAGGAATAGATGACACCGAGAGGTAGATTGGTTTTTGAACTTTGAGGAGAATGGAGACAATGGAGCAGGGGTGTCAAACTGATCCAGTAAAGGGCCGCTGTGGCTGCAGGTTTTTGTTCCAACAAAGAAGAAACACACCTGAATCCAATCAATCAATCAGCTGAACTGTCTTCACTCAGTTGAAGACAGGTCAGCTAATTATCAGTATCACCTGTGCTCCTGCTTAGTTGGAACAAAAACCTGCAGCCACTCGGCCCTTTACTGGATCAGTTTGACACCCCTGCAATGGAGCATACTTTAAAGCTGCGTTCTTTCTAATGGCCAGCAGGGGGCGACTCCACTGGTTGTAAGTCTATTAGAAAAAAACCCTACTTCTTACTGGATTTATTACCTCAGTAAAGATTTTCCTAATGATTTTATGGTCTCAATTGCTGGTTTACAGTCTTCTTCAACACAGTGTGATGTTCGTGCAGTAAATTATGGGCCCAGTCTGAATAAAATAGATGATAGAGCAGAAGAAGCTAAAATAAGGTATGCATAGGACGGGGTTTCCCTATGATTAGTTGTGTCTTTTTTAACAGATTTTTATGCACATTTTGAAGATTCACATGAGAAAAGCTTGATGGAAACACCAACATTTGATAAAAGAGCAAAACAAATTTCGCACAAAAGTTTTTACACTTGCTTGAATTGTTTTTTTTCTTTTTCGAAAAGTAGGTAATGTGCTTAAAAGGAGATGGAAACGCTGTGTTACTCAGTGAACATTTAACTCACGACTGATCAGCTGTTTCTGTTCTGCTGGCCAAGACGAGCTGACGGACAACGTCTCTTCATTGTTTTCCTTGGTGGCCATAGTTGTCCGATTAGCAACCTATTTTTTTATTAGATTTCTCTCTTGCTAAATCTCTACTTTTACTACTGTTTACTGACTGATTAGCCGACAGCAATACATTACATCTTCAAACCAAACTGTGCAGCTTTGTTTATTTGCTCTAAATGTCCCTAATTCACGTTTTCTTTAATGTGACATTTCAAAATTTTGCTTCAAAATTCGATGCGACTTTAATGGAAACACGGCTGATGACAAGTCACTATAAGATACGTTGGGTTTTCTATGAGAGTGTTCTTTAGTAATATTTCTTGAAGTACAATTCTAAGGTAATTTTCTTGAACATTTTCATTTCATGCTACTTATTACTACAACACCATTTCTCACTGCAACACCAGACCATTTCCGAGGGAAGCATTGTGTGACTAGTGTGTGTATGTATCTGTCTGTCTGTCTATCTTGTTGCTGTGAGGACATCGATATGTTCACATTACATAATGTAAAAAGCAGAACACTTGGCTGACAGCACCTTCTCAACTTATGTTAATGAGCATCTCCCATGTTGAATGGTGGCCAGCAGCCTGGCAGTGCGCGGGAGTGAGAATCTGTGCTGTCAATTATCCAATGTGAAAGTCGCCTGGTAGGGACAGCTTGTAGCCTCGCCGCTTCTCCACCAAATATAGTCCCCCTAATGCATGCTGTCTCTCCACCAGCCGCTTTAAAGTGCTCTAAAGCGCACATCAGATCCCGTAAACCAAGCCTGAGCTGTACATTATGAGAAACAGTTGGTTCACAGCTAAATGTGTTTAGATTTAAAGAGGCAACATATGAGGGTTGCCTGCCCCGTCATAATGTGTCCACCAGAGGTTTTTGATCAATACAAAATGACTCTGTAATTGTTTGGCCTGGAGCTAAGGTTTCTGGCTCCATTCCCAACCCCCAAACCCCCCGCTGCTCACACACAAACACACACCTCACCCCCGCCTGCTGGCATTTTCTGCGACGCAGGACATCGCTGAAAGCAGCCATCACAAAACATTTCAGCTCCGAAGGTTAAAAAGTGAGGCTGACACGGCGGAGCTGCGTTGTTATTCCAGCATTTATCACGGCAACATGTTTCCTCTTCTCCAGACGTTCCTGTTGTATGCCCGCTCTAATTAACCAGCAGGCTGCTCCACATTGCGAAAATGGGACTTGTAGAAGGGTGGGGAGGTCTCTGCCAAACACCTGGTTATGTTGTTGGAATTCCTCCTGCTGACAGAGCTCAGAATAGATGACTTAATGTCGCTTTAATTTCTGCTTCATTTTCTGGGTCTGACAGAAGTGGGGATTAAATGTGATCTGCTCTAAAGCCTTCTTCCACACATTATGTGCATGTGAAGGAGACAAAGCTTTCATTAAGGATTGTGAGTACGGTCATGGTAGCCATATCAAATTCAAGCAGGCCGGCCGCAGCTATTCAGCCTGGATGCAAACCTCTCCGGAGGGGCTCTCAGAGGGTTCAGCCCTTGCCAATCATTCCAGCGCTTTGTTCATTCGCAATTTTGCTCTTTTTGTCATATTTAATTACATTTGAGAGAAGTCGATTGTTTCTCTGGCATTAAAATAATTGCATTTGCAGAAAATCCAAGTTTTGTGTTTGGAGCGGGTCACAAGACGCATTAGATCCTCCTCAGCTGGGCCAAACACGGAGGAGAGATTGATGAATGGAAGCCACAAGCTAACAGAGGGTGTGTGTTTTACTGCTGAAGGTCATGTGCTCCCTGTTTCTCACTCGCTTCGAATGGAAACTAAAGACATTTCATACACACCAGATGTGATTCTATCGTTTGCACCCTCAGTCCAGATTTATGTAATAAGTAATATAATAATTGAGTTTTATCCGATAATCATTTCATAAGTAATAAATAATGAATATAATGGCACATACAGTATGCTTTGTGCAAAACAGTAATTAAATACCATAAATGCATTAGACTTATGTTGTCATCATCTACATCTATGACAGCAGAGTTTAAAGGTAGCATTCTTGGACTACTGCTCACTTGATTATTACCTCAGAAAAAAATGATCATAGCAACATTATGGTCTCATCGCTAGCTTCAAGTCTTCTTCTTCAAGACAATATGATGTTGGCCGTGTAAATAATGGTCCCATTTAGAAGAAAATAGATGATAGAGCAGGGTATTATCCTATCATGGCATAGGATAGACACGGAGTAAAACAATGTGTATCCACAGCACTGTTTAAATCTGAACAGCCGTGAACTTGTTTGTCGTGTTTTCGTCCCAGATTTTTGACCCTTTCACCGTGTTTCAGTTCATGAAGGTTTATTTGCACATTTTGGTCATTGATCAATGTGTTATCCAGCATTCAGGTTTCACGAAAAGACAGTCCAAGGAGTTTGCTTTTAGATACATCTGTCCTCCCGCCTCCCCAGTCCAAATATGGTCTCGCCCGGTTTCAAAAACAAAGAGAACAGCCATAACGCTGAGCTTGATGCTTCAAACGGGGAGTCCACAAACCAACGAGTGATGTTCGATGACTACGTCCATAATTTATATAGACTATAGTTATGACTGTAGTTACGAACACTTACTACTGTTTTCAACTATATCCTTCACTGCATCTATAAGTCCTGCACCTCTATGGAATCAGCACGACCATGGCTAGAGTTGGGACTCAGAAAATCCACTCAAAATGTCTTTTGTGCAGAATAACAAAGTTATAATGACATAAATCATTAAATAAGAGGCAAGTTGAATGTCTCTGTTTTCAGAGTGCACGCAAGCGTAAATATTGGAGAAAAACGTGTTATACACGTTGAACCATTTCCATATTTACAACCTTTTATACAACCTCTCCTGTCCTCTCCTCTCTGCTCCGTGTAAAGGGATTTTCAGTTACTATTTGTCACGCTCGTCTCAGCAGAATCAATCATGGCTTCACAGTGTCGCTGACGAGCGCAGCATTAAATGTTTTAACAGTGTCTGGATATTACATATGGCTGCGTGTAGAATAGAGGGATTTTGACAGAAATATCAGAATTTTTGAAGATATTTGCTGTTGTGACTTTTATGTAAAAAAAAAGAAAGAAAAAGAAACAAAGATTTAACTGTTCAGTTATTATTACAACCATTTATGATATTAAGTGCAAATGTCATGGGGCATTTGTCCAGTGACCTGAATGAATGATTGACAGGAGGCAGGTTCTAAAGCAGGGCTCCTGCAGAGCCTGACAACAACCTGAAAGCCATTCAATTCATTCATCTAAAAATAAGCCCTCAATTGGTATTAAATGCATTGTATCAATCTTTCAGAATGCTTAAAAGTACACAGTCTGAAACTGGTACAAGGGAATACATGTGAGACTCGAAACGGGAATCATGGCAATAGGATCTCACATGCAGAGTGAGAAAGAGAAAAACAAAGGCCAATTTCTGTTCTATCCTCGTCTTCACCATAAGAAAAAAGTAGCAATAAACATTTGAGCAAAACTGCCCAGAAACTGTCTCTCAATGTTTTTTTTTTCTTTTTTGCTTTGATTTTGGTTTTTGTGAAATTGGTCTTACATTTCCCTCTGAGTGGCTTTAAAACAGTATCTTAAATCTAACTTGCCTTAAGCGGCAGGAAGCCTGTAAAATAACCAGAGAGAATGTTGGGTATTGTATGAAAGGGTT
Source organism: Serranus cabrilla (assembly GCA_903364295.1). Classification (NCBI taxonomy): domain Eukaryota; kingdom Metazoa; phylum Chordata; class Actinopteri; order Perciformes; family Serranidae; genus Serranus; species Serranus cabrilla. Next base: position 43,600 of record CAFUXE010000036.1, on the reverse strand, counting down.
ATTTTGGAGAGATATAAAAACAGAAATCAGAGAAGCAAGAAGGTAAAAGTAAAACGATGCCGTCCGTCTCATCTCCCGCCGTGTTCCTGAATCACAACATGAGCTTTGAACGTGTGAAACTGCAGACCTTCATACTCGTGTTGTGAAGCCAGTTCTCACAATGTTGTTGTTGTGCTTCTCATTCACAGTGATGGATTACCTGCACTGATTGCATTTGAAGTCTCCAGTTGTTTTGTATGCAGTAAGAAAGTGGAGGGAGTGAATAAGACTTTAAAAAAAAGTTATCTTTACTCCAAAGGCTGCTGCAGTGTCCAACAAATGGCTGGGGGTAAAAAAACAGCGAAAAGTGAAATTAGGATGGAGCTGTCCTTTAACAAAGACAGTAAAGGCACAGCGTACCCCTGAGTATCGTTAGGGGAAGTCATTTGAAGAAGCCCAGTTTTGTTCCCTGTAAAGAATTGCTGGGATAAAGACAAAAAAATGCTAATTTCACCAGCTCTTGTTCGAACGTGACCCTGCTGGAACTCCTGGGGAGGATTTCTTGTCTAAGGTACCCCAGAGATGTGATATTTTTCCCCAAGTGATTTATTAAATGGGGCTGGCTGCAGAACAGTGTCGGGCTGTGATTGGGGGGGAGGCCCGCTATCATTTTCCCCCGGGATGTGTGAGCGCACAGCTATGTGACAAATTAACATCAAAAAGTGCCTCTTGTTTCTAGAAGCGAGGAGGGAAACTTCCTTATAGCTGATTTATGTCCGCTCACCACTCCCACACACGGCAGCCACCCTGACCATTTAGACAGCTCTCACATTAAAATGGAGCCATTTCATTAAATCTCAAACCAAATTACCTCATTGTAGTTGCCCTAAATATGACCCACCATAACATGCAATGATCTCTCAGGATGAGCAGCCACATGAGATTTCTCTGTCTGCAGGGATTTTATCACTGCGGAGGTAAAGGAAACATAAAGCAGTGCTGCTGTGATCATTTTAAATCCAAATGATTTTCTTTTAATTGACACATAAAGACATAGTTTTTTTTTTTTTTTGCAATTTTGATGGTTCATATTTAATTAAAACATGAACTATATATATATACGTGCTCAATAAAATGCATTCATTGAGAGGTCAGGAAACTGAATATATTGAAGCTGCTGTGCTGAATGTGTAGATGGGGGAAGACAGTGTGGGGTTATATTCAAAATGATATATTATTTAGAATAATTGCCACTGATTCTTTTTTGCTGGGGTTCAAAAGCAGTTTGACGCAAGATAAATCTTGTGGTTGTGAGATAATTGATAATGACTTAATCATCCGATGCACAACCAAAACATTCTCCAAGTAATATGGCAAAATACGGGAGAGTGTGAAATTTGACTAATTCAATGGTAAAATATTTCAGAAATATTATCTAAATAAACCTAATCCTAATAATAGTAATACAAGTATTACTACTAATAATAATTATAATACATTTGTACATGTTTGTACATTTGTATAGCACTTTTCATATAAAACATGCAGTTCAAAGTGCTTTACATTAAAAACAAATAAACAAATGCACAAAAAAACAAACATAATAAGATTAATAATTCAAAACAAGAGAGACAGACATTACTTAAGTACATACAAAGTACATTCTTCATAACGTTACTGTTTTAAATGAATTACTTTACAGTGATGTAGCTTTATGTATCCATGGTTACCAACAGACTCCCATTACATGCCTAAACTCCCCTCTGGTCAAACAGCCAGGGTTAAATTTCTGCTGCTGTGAGACTGTCTTACCAACATTATCAGGCTGACCTCAAGTCAGCAAGAGAATGACACTGAAAATAAAACAAGATGAAAGAAAGTTGGAAGAATGGAGAGGCCAGCCTGAAACAGAGGATGAAAGTGCATGAAATCCTCCAGTGCACCGTGAGACAAAAAGGCACACAGATGGACAATCCCAGAGGTCAGGAGGTCCCTCTCTGTATCTTTATTCTGAGGGCACGGAGAGACAGCAGCGCTGACAGTTTCATCATCTCATCCCACACTGATGTAACACTAAAGCTAAGTCGTGTTCACCCGGCCGCCCGGGGGATTGCCCCCAAAACCTGAGACAAAATCAAACCATCACAGACCACAGCCAGAGAAGAAACCACCGGGGAGCCTTTATAGTGGCTTTATGAGCTGGAACTAATGGTTTTAATAATGACTAATAAAAATTTCACTGACGCTTTATATTTATTCATAAGCAATTAATAAGGAGAACTTTTAATTAAGTCATTAATGTAGGTTTTTGCATTTGTAAATGTAAAGAAGCTGATGATATTTTATCATAGCATAGCATGGATGAATACTCAATTCTGATTGGCCGCAGGGCGTCCATTCATTCCTGACAATGGACGCTGAATGAATAGATCCAGTTAAACTGTGTGTTCATCATTCTAAGGTTTCTATTTGTTTGTCCATTTTTTTGATTTTATTCTCTATTTTATAATTTACTACTTGTGTATTATTGTGGCTCTTTTTCAAAAGATTAGCTGTCAAACAATAACTTTATCTTTCTCTTTTTTAAAGGCAGTTTTATCAAATCTGTGGTAAGTTAACTTTTAATTCATGATTAAAACAGCGTTTAATTGTGATTTAATTGTTATATAAAATAGTCAATGTTCTTTTCTCTTTTTTTTTGCAAATAAATGCATGAATGGAAGTGATCTGACCTGGATAGGTCCAGAGAAATCTCACAAAGAATTGTGATATCCTGCACAAATTAAGTATTTTGCAACTTTTATATACAAACCAGGCAAAAAACCTAGTGGCCTCCTGTCAAAGCATTCTTGTATTGGTTTATCATTAATATAGAAAGTGAAAGATTCTTTTTAACTCTCTGAACTCCAGGCTGTTACAGGGCATTTTTTGCTCTTTTTACATCTCACTCACTGTGGCCTAGTATTCCTGCACCTCTATGGGATCAGCACAACCAACACTAGTATGGAACAACTCAACAATGTCTTTTGTGTAGAATAACACAGCTATAATGACATAAATCAAAAACAGAGAAAAGACGCAAGATGAATTTCTCTGATAATTTTTTTTTTTTTATAAATTGAAATAAAATGGTTTTGTTTTACAACCTCTTCTTACAACCTCTCGTGACCACTCCTCTCGGCTCTGTGTAAACAGCCTGCAGTTCAGTCTGATTTCCAGTGAATCTTTGTCACATGACCATTCTTGTTAGCAGAATCATACAGAAACATATAATTCAGTCCCTCTGGTGGGTTCAGAGCTTTGTGATATACAATACAGTGGCACACTTAGAAAACTACATACTACATACTTCACATACTGTCTTGCTTGATGTCGGCATGGTGATGGCAATGTGGGGGTTCAGTATTTTGCCCAAGGACGCTTCAACACGTGGACAGGCGGAGCTGGGGGTGGAACCACCAACCGATTAATGGATGACCTGCCCTCCCTCCTCAAGCCACAACCTCCCTGTAATCTGCTCCTTGGCTGGCTTTAAACTAATTATTAATCACCTTCAGAGTGATGAGGAACACCACAGTATGACTTTGCCAATAACAGTGGGAGCTGCAGTCATATACTGCTGCAGTAGTCTCCATTTAGAACATCATATTTCTACTCTGTCATTACTGATGCTATTGCATGGAACACTGTGGTAAATTTCCTAGTTCCTTTATTTACCATGTTCCTGTGCAGAGTTAAGATGAATTTGGTGAAGAAGGACACTATGAATGCAGAACACGCTCAGCTTAACAGGAGGCAAATGTCATTTGGAAGGTCAATGTTCCATGAGTGGAAATAGGTGTAAAGGTAAACAGTAGTGATGGGCTTTCAACTTCCCTTATGGTGCTGGCTTTGCAATATCCTCTTACCTCACGACTCTATTCATATTGAGCTCGCAATATGATAGTATAATTTCTGTGTTATTTCATTCTGAGCACTCTGTCTGCTTATATTGCTTATATCTGCCCGTATGCACTGAAAGCATAAACAATTGTTTTAATCTCCTGGCCCTGCTAGCGCTGTTGGTTTACAGAGAATATTTACGCTGAGGGCTCTCCCTCGCTGCTGCTGCTGCTGCTGCTGGAGCTGGAATGAAAAGCCAACAATACAGTAGAGGAGGGACTCGATATCATCACGATGCATCAGTTTATTAAGCAGGCTGACCAGTGGAAAAGCCAACAAAACGGCTGCAGCCTCGGCCTCAAACTGGGTTTATTGGGGAAATATAGTATGTTGCTTTTCTCACCGGAAAGCAAAAGTAAAAAAGGAGGAACAATATTTCTTCACATACACGTTTACTTAGGTCACCTTTGGGGACATTGCATAGACTTCCCTAACCCAAAGTACTCCTTGCCTCTCCTTAACCTAAACCACTAATCCAAAAAAGTTTTTGTTTAAATCTCTATAATAATATATCTGTATACATGTGCAGTATATGTTGGCAATAGAAACACATTCTGGTATTGGAAGTGTTTGGATTTCCATTGGTAGCCCAAGTAGTACTGACCAATCACACTTGAGCGAGATTTGGTTGTCACCCATGCTGAAGACAAGCAGACTGAGGACATGGATTACTGGAACCAGAAACTTATTTGGTTCAGATGGTGTCAAGCGTGTGTGGCAGCAACCAGGTGAGGAGGACAAAGACAAGTACATCTGCCTACAATCAAACATGGTGGTGGGAGTGTGATGGTCTGGGGCTGCATGAGTGCTGCCGGCACCAGGGAGCTACAGTTCATTGTGGGAACCATGAATGCCAACATGTACTGTGACATTTTGAAGCAGAGCATGATCCCCTCCCTCAGAAACTGGGCTGCGGGGCATTATTCCAACATGATACTGACCCCAAACACACCTACAAGGCAACCGCTGCCTTGCTGAAGAAGCTGAGGGTAAAGGTGATGGACGGGCCGAGCATGTCTCCAGACATAAACCCTATTGAGCATCTGTGGGGCATCCTCAGGCAGAAGGTGGAGGAGCACGAGGTCTCCAACATCCACCAGCTCCGTGACGTCGTCATGGAGGAGTGGAAGAGGATTCCAGTAGGAACCTGTGAAGCTCTGGTGAACTTCATGCTAAAGAGGGTTCAGGCAGTGCTAGAAAATACAAAATATTGACACAGAATATTGACAAATTGGGCACAATTTGGACATTTTCACTTCATGGTGTACTCACTTCTGTTGCCAGCAGTTTAGACATTAATGGCTGTGTTGAGTCATTTTGAGGGGACAGTAAATGTACAGTTATACAAGCTGTACACTGACTACTTTACATTGTATCAAAGTGCCATTTCTTCAGTGTTGTCCCATGAAAAGATATAGTCAAATATTTGCAGAAATGTGAAGGGTGTACTCTTTTGTGAGGTACAGTATTTCCTCGCAACATGACTAATACACAAATACACACACAAACATGCCTGCAAACACACACCCACACACCTTTACGGGCACCCAGGACGGCACAGTCCTTTAAAAGATTCTGGCCTCAGCCCTTTATTTCTGCGCTGATGAATAAATAAAAATTAGATAAGAAATGTATTGTCTGCAATGGTCTGTGTCAGGTGAAATTGATCCAGTGAGGCTGAAAGCTCTCGCTCAACTGGTCCGTTATGATTTGTGGCTCAATCCTATTACGGCTGCCATTGACCTGTTAAAAACAACAACTGTTTGGTTTTGTTTTTGTTTATATCTGTGTACGTATTGATAGAGGGAGGGGGTGCATGAACAGATGGACTTTAATCTCAAATTTCACACAGCTGAGAAACAACTTCAAAGTGGAACGGCCTGAAGGATGGAAGCGGAGGGGAAAAAAGCTGAAAGAATAAAGAACAGCAGCATTTACATGAGGAGAGAGATGTATCCAAGGCAGCAGCGGAGGGGAACATACAATATTTAAAAGGTTGGAGACTGAGACAGCCTTTGCAACACAAACTTATTTGATCTGCAACTATTATTTCAAGGGCGTATCAAGGTAAACAATATCCCCGCAGTGGTGGGGTTTTGAAGTTAGAAAAACATGCCAACTGCCAAAACTCACCATGAGCTTTCCCCCTCGGAGTTATTAAAACTATATTTAGTTCAGACTTCATTACAGTGTCAATCCTCAACAGTCGGGACACTGAAATTGCCTTTATGATTTGTTTCTCAGCTTGACACACTACGGTGACGATATACTGACTTTGAAGTGCGCTATCAAAGGGACAGGATCGTAGTCAGGACTGAACAATCACAACACATTTGACAAATATATATATATATATTTATCAAAAAGAGGATATCTTTATTAGCAGTTACAGTATCTACAATCATAAACTGTTTTATTGTTGACTCAGTGATAGAGCACATCATCACATGAAAATAATACAAAAACATGATGCTCATTTTATATACAGCACATGGCTGAGTAGTACGTATACTGACACACATGTATGAAAAATATGTTTTTTTCAGTCCAGGTTAATATTTGCTTCTCTCAGCAAATTGTAAATTTGATGGATTATCTGTAATATTTTAAATTCATGTGCACCTGCTGTCCCCTCATGTTTCCCTTTTTCTTTGTTTGTCTTTACCTGGGACTTAGTTTTATTGTTCTTAAAGCCTCTCTGATTCTGAACGTGTGTTCTTTGTCCTGATTTCTATTGGTTTGCTGTAATTACTTGTTTTTTTTCACATCTTGTTCTAAGCTTTCACTAAATTACTGATCCCAAAAATAAAAGCATGAAAGTAATTATATTTCCCAGAAATTAATTGTATATATGTATATAATATAGAACTGATTTCTCTTGATTACCATAATAGTGGTACATTCTCTGTATTAAAGCTATTATGTAGTGATCGATCCTTCGCAATCTGAGTTTGCACTTAGCAGATGACAAACGCTGACCCTTGGTCACATTAGTGCTCAGTACCAAAGGAGACAGAGGGGCACTTCAACATTGATCAGGGTGTTTTAATCTTAGTAAGATTAAGAGCCCTCCAGTTAATTACAGAACAAAAGGCAGGAGGCGGCCACTTTAGATCCTGAACATGATTAAGAGGAAAACAAGTGGATAAGCATGCTTCACAGAATCAAAAAGCCATCGCCAAAAAAAGGACATTTATAAATGACAATAACTAAGTTATAGGGAGGGCATAAAATAATGGACGATACAAAACAAATCTCATCCTGAAAGACGTATGGAATTTTTTTTATTTTTGACTTCAGCGTTCCAAAGTGGCAGTTACAAAAAGAGCTACACAACTGCACAAATTTTCGTCTGCATTGTTATATATAATTATCAAAAAATAAATGTAAGCCATAAGAATAGTTTTGCCTGTCACTACCGCTCCCAGATGGTAGTGCTTTTATTTTGTCGTCATTTCCTGTTTTATTATGAAGCCTTCCTCCTGTTTCTTGTCTGGTGTCTTTACTTCCTGTGTTCCCTTCCTTCCTGCTTGTGTGATTACCTCTCCCCGCCCTAATGTGTTTCACCTGTGTCTCGTTAATTCCCCTACCTGGTGTGTATATATACCCTGTGTTTCCCTTGTCTCATCGCCATTTAATTTTCTTCTTCTTAGACTCAACTTACCAGCGTTTTTCCCTGGACTGATCACAATTTTTATTAAAGATCTTTTTATGAACTGTAAGCCTGTCCCTTGGTGGTGCATTTGGGTTCTCTCTCCTGTCCCCTGGCGGGACATTGCCCAATTGAGTTTATATTACTTAATCTATGAAGCTCATGAACACACTGAAGTCAGTCAATATCCAAGAAGCAAGTGAATGCTACAAAAACCAAAGAGTAACACCAATAACTCAGTCAGTACTCAGGACACTACTGGATATCCTTATAGTTACTGGTCCTAGCCTAGAAACAATCTGGCATATAATTCCCTGTAAATTGGCAAAAAAAATTTGTATTCAAAAAATGAATGCTAATTAGTGGCATTAGAGGTGCTGGTAGGCAGATTTCTGTTATCGCTGGCCACAGCAAGACTGGCCGTTTTTCTGTTTGCAGTCTTTATGCTAAGCTAACTGCCTGCCGCTTCCAGCTGCATATTTACTATAAAGACATGAGTTTAGTAACAATCATCTCACTGAACTCTGGGCGACTATTTCTTTAAGAGTTTCCCACCCAAACACCAATCTGCTTTTGGTGCAGTGTAATCAGATTTGATTGACAGATCTGGCAACACGAGCAAACAACTCCACAACTATCATCACATTTAGATTCAAATGTTACGCTGATTGGCTCACAATAATAGATGACATCACATTTTTCCAAAGAGTCTCTGCTCATAGAAAATCAGAGAGAAAGGAAAGGACGAAAAGACAAACACAGAAATGTGTTAAAAGAAACAAAACAATTCAAACTTTGGTAGAACATTGTGTGTTCACCGCGCCTCATCACTCATAGTAAGAGTCTGATTGAGTAAATAGATTTTGGCTGCCTTTAAGCTTTTTAAAAGCACCTCCTGTGGTCCCTGTACCCAGCGTTTGGGACCCATCGATCTGTCATCTACTGTTGAAATGGACTTGTCTCCCAGTGACAGATCGTGACATCCTCCTTTGTATGCATTCTTAATCAAATAAGCTGCTCTTATTTTATTAACTTGGACAAGCTTACTCCAGATAAGCCTGTCGTGTTAAGCCACCTCAGAGGGGGAATCAGCCCCCGGAGGTGATGAGAGTTGACTCCGGGAGCCCGAGATGCAAGCTTTAGGTCGCCGTGTTATTGTCTGAGGCTTGGCCCGAGGCTCTGGAGAGAATCACTTCCTCTAATGGAAAACTATTGTCTGCCACTGAGGACATACAACTGTGTGGAATACGGATCAGCCTATCTGGACTTATGCACAAGACAGAATGAAGCTCTCTATCCGATAGAAAGCTATTTTGGAATTGTAATATCCACTGAAGTCGATTCTGATTAAGCAATACATCTGGAATAGACTGTATTCTTGTGTGTGGCTGGGTGGTGTTTTCCAGCTTGGTGGTAATGCATACAGAAAACCAAAAAAAACAGCAGAAAAGAAGAGGAAAAAAAGATGCATTTTCTAGTGTACTGCTCCATATTTTAACTCGGCACTAAACATCTAAAGCTGTCATAACAATGCAACAATAAGGCACTTGGTGAATTATTTATTCATTGGAGTAGATGGGATATAGGTTAATGAGCACAACAATATGAGATTAGAAGTGTCTTTGCTAGATGATGCATGTTGCATCCTTAGCATATTGCATTATTTATTTACTCACCCTCCCTATTAGGCGTTGTCTAAGTGGTAGACACTTCCCTTCAACAACAGTCTAAATCAAGAAAGACATAGGGCAGGTTCAGAGTCAGTTCAGAGCACTCCTGTGTGTATGTAGAATGTATACAGAGCCGGTGAAGCTCTGAAGGAAATATTCCCCGACACATCGTCCCAGAGGATGAGGAACTTCATTTGCCTCACAGCTTTCCTCTGTCCCTCCCTTTCTTCGGAGAATGACGATGTGTAATACATGCATTATCTTTTCTCCTATTTTCTGCATCACAGCAGGTCACTCCATCACTCCCCCCTGCAGGATTCACCTCAGTCCACACTGTGGAAATTTGAAAGTCCACCATTCAGCCAAGGGGAGATCCTTTGTGAAGTTGGACAGCCTTTTTTCGGAATTTGGTTTGACTTTGGGTGGGCTTGAATGTTTGGACGGAAGCTCTTGTGTGGTTTGTCAAATCTATTATGAGAGGAAAGAAGAGAAAGATGAACAATATTAGTTCAGAAAAAAAGGAAAAAGCAAAGAAGGACATTTTGAGGACTGTCCTCTTTGTCACATCCTGGTTTACACACTTCAGGTTTTTTTTTGGCTAACGCAGTCAGTCAGGCATTACGTTCCTCTACTTAATACAAGCAAGGGGTGTCATTTTCAAAGTGCAGCAAAAGGGACCCCGTTGTGGTTCAGATGGCACAGAGTGCTCTTATGCACTAATTGCATAGGCACAAAGTGAGGCAGGGAGTCCAGAGGGACCGGAATCCCCTTGAGGGGATTGTGGAAGGGTATAACAGGAGAGCTGAGGGTCGAGCCTCCAAACTAGGTGTGATTCTGAGGGATTTCAAAAGCGCTGGGAAAATATTTTTAACATTAAACATCCATCAAGAGAACATCGAGTATCCTCAAAGTCACATTAATATTTGATATGTCATGATAACGCTGTGTCCTCTGTAGAATATTTCATTTTGTACCTCCTAATGGTTTTCAGAAAGACACCCAAACAGGTCAGGCCATCATCCAAGATTTCCTCTGAGGGTCACCCCCTAAACTGAACTGTTACTTACCCTAGCCCTAACCCTTATTTAACACATTATACTGTATAGTTTAGGTTAATACAAATGTTTACACATTTTTCAATAACTGAAAGAGCAGTAAAATTAAACAAAGTTTTTGGCTCAGATGTCCTATTTAAAGTGTAGATGTAAAACAGGGGTGCCCACTCCTGGTCCTCGAGAGCCACTACCCTGCATGTTTTAGATGTTTCCATCTTCCAACACACCTGATTCAAATGATCATCATCAAGCTCTACACAAGCCTGATAACGATCCTGATCATTTGAATCAGGTGTGTTGGAAGAGGGAAACATCTAAAACATGCAGGATAGTGGCTGATCCAGCCTCAAAGCTCAATTGTCATATTTGAAACCATGGTTTGAGTTTATTATTTTGTGTCCATGCACAAAATCATCATATACATCCTTGTTTAACTACTCATACTGCATTGTTTCAATCTGTGTACTGGTCATACAGATATTGAGCCAGGGTTGCCAGATCAAACAATAATAATAATAATTTTAACCCTAATTTGAGTTTCAGTAAATTATCATGTTTACATTTCATGTCATAGACCCCAGAGACACTGCATGCATCTATCAATTATTGAAAGACCTGTGAAATTGAGATATGCTAATTTTCCCTAAGGGTTGGCAGATCCTCCCTTTTTTTCAATATTTTATGTGACCCTCATTTGACCCAATACTTCACTCAATTTAAATGTGTCCATGCAGAACATTATCATCATTATAGACATGTAACACACAGAAAACAACATACCTTTAGCACCAGTGAGATCATTGGACGGATGGCTTAGTCTAGCTGGCACATCGACCTAGAAAGGAATATAAAAGACTATGATCATGCAAGTTCACAACATCAACATATTCTATGAAAACAAATGGCAAGACACATAATATTTTATGGTTCAATTATTGTAACAGAGGATATATTTTATCAATGACTTAGGATAAAGTTATTGCACTACACAGTTCGGTGAAAGATTACTGCTATTTATCATACTTTTTTACAGTTTGTTTGTTACAGATATCTAATTATTCCTAGCTTTGAGGCTAGATTACGGACTTAACAGAGACAGGAAAACATATTACATTTAAGTTTAGAGAGGGTTTATGTTCAACTACGTTAGGGGAGAGGTTAAACTTTGTCAGGTTGTTTACCTTGTGGGACGGAGGTCTTTTTAAACAGCTACTGCCATCCTCTCTCTGCGGAGGTCAGCTGGGGGTCATTTAGAGTCTCTTTAATGGACGGGGCAAAGGCAGGCTCTTTAAACGACTGGGAGAAGGTCACATGACCGAAGGAGAACAGAAAAAGCAAAACAAGAAGAGAGAGCAGTCCCCCCCCTGTGCTGAACTGAACATGGCCTAGAGGTCAAGGAGGCTTTCATGCAGCGCTACCAGCCGTTTCTGTCAGGGTAAACACTCAGAGAGTTAATGTGTGTTTACTGATGATGCCTGACTTGATCAGCGTTCGCTTCACATCAAATTATATGAACAAACAGAGCGGATAGGGTTTCAAGAGTGCCGATGTCGTTATCGCTAAATCCTCTAAATCTCAATCGGAGAGATTTCCAACAAAATGCATCACATGGTGTTCAAATACAAATAGGAGAGCGTTCTCATCAGATTACCAAGGTCATATACTAGGTCACAAAGTGCCATCCGCTGTTTGAAAGTTTATTTGGTAATGCCGTCTTGCTTCCACTTTGGATTTAACGTAAGAACATATGTTGTTTTTGCTTGTTATGACGATGTACAATGTGTTTTAAATCATTACAGGCTTCTCTCCCTAGTGGGTGGATATTCCAGATTTATCTAGCTTTTTCATTTGGGTTTTGTTAGTTTAAATTATAAGTCTTATTTATGAGTCCATAATTATTCTCTCGAACACAAGTGGTTTCTTTCAAAATGTTTATTCAGCATCAACAAAGAAGAAAATATTAAAGGGCTTACATAAGCTCAAAATCATTATAGTTGAACAAATCTCGAGATGGAAATGATTACCAATTCATCAGCATGTGATTTAGGATCTTAAAATTGATTATTATGCCTACAAAGTCAGAAAAGTATCTGGTATTAAATCAAAAAATGACATCAAAATTACTTATTTAGAGCATCTAGAAAAAAATCACAAAAATTAAACAGCTCCTGGATTGTTTTGCAGCTCTGGTTGTTCGGTGTACACAAAGTATGAGCGGTTATTTATAGATGTATTAAAGTGGATGTTTTGGGGGCATAATCATGAACACAACTACATAGGCTTTTCAGAATAAAACAGCTGACAATATCCACAGTTGCACACCATGCTTTTATAAGCCCTTTAACACTAAAGAACTATTATTTTACAAAAAGGAGGAAACAGCAAAACAATATGTATACAGTATGACTTGTTCTCTTTTTCAGTTTGTAAAGGTTTCATTTACAAGGGACACAATTTCACCAATTACCCCTCAGAAAAAATATCTACAGTACTGCACTTTCCTAGAACTAAGCTACTACATTTTAAAGTGATCAACCACGCAGTTCAGGGTTTGAAGAATAGAGGGTGATAAATTAAGTTGCACTGGCAGCTGTGGAGAAACATTGTATCGACAGCTTATAGTGATTCACTAATCATTACCAAGTAAAATAGCTCGGTACAATGTCATTCCTCACAATCACATAGCTGAGAGAGAAACTTAATGTACTATGGAGACTTTCTTAATCTTAACGTCCAGTCGATTTCTCCTGGAGGAAAAGGATAGATTACCTAAATTGCTTCACACATTTTACCCAGCGGGAGTATGTTTTTATAATCAAGGGGGATGCCATTTTTTTTAAAACCAGCTTTTTACTCATTCAGTGTCTCGCTAGCGCCGTTTCATTTGTCTTATTTCGCGGTTTTAGATTTCAATTCTAAAAAGGTGGGAGCGTCCATAAAAAATCCATTACTTGGGTTGAAACAGCCATGAGGACTCGGGGTGCAGGTTGTATAAACAGTTCAATATCTGGTGTATGGCTGATCTCTGTACACTCCCTTGGTTGTTCGTGCTGGCGGTGCCTTGCCACGATTGTTTGCCCACTCTTCCAGACCTGATTAACAAGAAAAGAACAGAAACAGATGGGGAGGGATTACAGAGGCGTTCAACTTAAATCATTCATTCATAACAACCCGTGTAAGTCTTTCAAGCTCTACACAAATATTGTAAATATGCTCCCTTTCGGTGAAATTAATGCAGCAGAAAGTTGTTAGCACTTTGACTGTCTGGTATCGACAGCGCCCATGTCATAACAAAAGCAAGCCCGGGGAACAGCGACTAACACCAAGAAGCTTGACTTTCACCTGGAAGGATGCATCTCAGATAATTGAATGAGAGGATCAAATAGCTACTTGAAAAGGACCCGTTTAGTGGCTCCCAGCAAAAAGGTCACAATTACCATTAGCCCAAATCAGCCCCTGTTCACCCCCTGGTACTGTCAATGTGAAAGTGCCACTATCGATGGCACCCTTTGTCTGATCTTCAGCCAGCGCTGAGACTTCCCTAGAGCTGAGGCTCACAAAGGCTTGTTTTTTCTGTGTACAGGCTCTCTGTTGGCAGCACATAGCCAATACCCCTTAATTAAACCTGTCACCCTTTCACTGACAGTCACTTTGAAGAAATAGACCAAGGTAACCTTGTGTTTCGAGAACAAGGATGCCCATCAACGCTGTTTATCTGTTTCCTTTGAACTGTCGCCCTTTTGCTGTGTGACCCATGCAGCAGCGGGTTTTTATTTTATGTGGAGGTGCGCGGTGCTCTAATGAGTTGAAGGTTCTTAGTTCTTCCACTTGTGTGGCCAGAAAAGTTGGGAAGTTGTTATTAGCTTCAACTTTCTAAAACACATTCAAATCTCGAAAGTATGAGATGAACACACGTAGGTTTTCTATAAGTTTAATGATGCGGAGGATATAATAATTATAATTATGTTATCAGTCAGACCTGAACTAAAAATGTACTTTTTTCATATAATGCATTTAAGTTATCTTGGTTTCTATTTGGAGCCTGGAGCTCAGCAGACACAAATTAATTCTCATATGTATATCTGCATTATGAGAATATATTTTGTTTTAGATCATTTAATACTACAGCCAAACTATTAGATCAACCTTCAGCTGCACAGCACGGTCTGCTATACCTTTACTCTATATTAGCTCCGCTATCATTCAACTGCACTCTGCAGCAAATATGACCTTGGCCCACTTTATACTGTATCTTGTCAAAGGTTGACACAGCATTGCTGAACATTATCTCAGCGGTGCCAACTATGTCTGAATGTTGTGGCATCTGGAGCCTTCACAGCTTTGTCCAGACACGACTTACAGCTTCTAAACCAGAGACCAGGGTCGGATGATTTTTGTCATTTTTATTTTGCTAATTTAATACCCTGCCTCTGAAGAACAAGTTCTCTCAAAGGGCATATTTTCACATCTAACTCTGTGAATTTAGGCTCTATTTTGACCATATCAGGTTTGGTGACTGTTGGAACAGTGGAAAGACTAATCAAGACTGTTGGTGACTCTTAATTGGTTGTCTGTTGAGTTTGAATGAAGTGTGTTTTAGGATGAAGTATGTTGGGCTTTTTGTGGAGAAATGGCTGTAATCATAAACGTAAACATGTCTAAGTGACTTCCATCCCCACCAACTCTAAATTGTGACCATTGTTGCTCCAGAGTGACATAAAATCAGACCTGCACCCGAGTAAGGACCATATGTGAAGGTGGCCCAGGTCTGGTTTAAAAAAGTTTCATTTTAGCCAAATATCGGATTTGTGCCACTTTTACCTAACAGCCTTATTTTGTTTGTCTGTCGAGTTTCAATTAAGTGTGTTTTATGGTGAGCTTACAGGGCAATGAAGCTAGTCCTATGTTGGTGAAAGGGGGAAACTTTAATTCAGAAGGTGTAGGCTGTGTCTTTATGTTTCATAAGGAAAATAAGTGTTAGAACATTCCCTTGACTTTTTGTGAGTTTGTTGTTTAGTTATTACACAGAAAAGCAACAAAAGCTGTGTGTGAGAGTGTGTGATGGGGGGCATTCAAAAAACCTGGCTAACCCTAACCCTAACCCTGAACCTGAATGTAAAGAAAAAAAAAGACATTCAGTACCCTTAAACTTATGTAGACATATTGTATTACTCATATTACTGTGTGACTTTGACACACACACATATTTGGTTTCAAACAGTGCCTGAATAGAGAAGTCACATGGTTGGTTGTGAACTGGTTACAGTTTTAGTACATAGAATCATTTGGCAGGTTTGAGAGTTTGTCGATCTTTGATTTCTCAATGTACTTTTGCTGTAAACAAGATATGAGCAACGTAACCAGCTTCTTCTGGTAGAGTGGATTTCTGCTTCTTTTTAATGTTTGGCTCCTGCTGTTAAGTAAAGTCAAAGCAAAGCAGAGTGGATGTTGAAGTGATTTTGCAGCTCCAGCATCTGCTTGTTAAAGTCTCGCTGCTCTTGACACTTTCTTTTCTCCTCAGACGTAAGAGAATCATCAGCGCCTGAGGGCAGCATGTGGTATTAGGAGTTTTTTTTTTGCAGTCAAAAACTAAATTCTAAATTAAAGTCAGTGCATAAGACTTCTGTTAGCAACATATTTCGTGGTTGAATGAAGGATTATAATAACATTAAAACTAAACTTTTATGGAACTCTTGTGAAACTATGACAACTGAGATGGAGCAAGCGGTGCAAAGTCAGGCACTAGAAATAGATGTTCTGACAATTGACACAAGATATGTCAGAGGAAGATAAATCTTCAACTCACCATACGAATCATATGAGTCTCCGCTGTGTCCGTATTCATAGTAGTCATCTGAGCTGTAAACACACAGAGCAGCAAGGTTAATATCAGAATGTATGGATAAATATGAATAAGAGAAAAATAGAATAGTAGAAGAAGAAACTTCATTTCAGTATTATAGCACAACATCAAAGTAATATTTAACAAGATACAATCACGTATAATTGCAGTGGCAAGAAAGTAAAATACACAGGAAGTGTTTTTTTCTTCTTCTTTTGCCGTACACTCTGCTGGGTATAAAAGTAAAAAAACAAACAAGAGGCAGCTTTCAATCACTCAAAAGTTCGGGAGCATTTGTGGTTTTACAAGGCAATTTCCTCCACCGTATTTCTGCACAAACTTCCAGTTCCATATCACTGCATATGGAGATCTATGAGAGGTGGCAACTTTAATGAAAAATAAAAAGATGGGGAGACGAGTTGCATAGCGCTTCATTTCTCGCTTATTTATTTATTTCTTTATTTGCGGTCGCCGTCGAGATGCTGACAGAACAATCCTGCGTCAGTATCATTCAGTAACAGCGCTATCATTCAAGAGAGGCAATTCATCATAAGGCTGCCACTGAGCCGACACCAGCCATCACAGCTGGGTCCTCTCCGCCTGCCTGTCAGTCAGTCTGTCAGCGACAGCAGCACCTCTCTGCTCTCCGGATTAGAGAGCTGAAGGCACCATCCAAAACCCGACACACCGCATCAACAGCGGCCGACTGCTGAGGGCAAAGAGGTGACAGTAATGACACACCGCGCTGGAAGTAACGGAGTACATTTCGCTCCAGTTACTGTAATGGAGTAGCTTTTTGCGGTGTGATCTTAAAAAGCCAAACTGAGGTCTCAGAGGTTGAGACACTCCGCTCCTCGATCAAATTACACCAC
Organism: Serranus cabrilla; assembly: GCA_903364295.1. Classification (NCBI taxonomy): domain Eukaryota; kingdom Metazoa; phylum Chordata; class Actinopteri; order Perciformes; family Serranidae; genus Serranus; species Serranus cabrilla. The sequence goes on along the minus strand of CAFUXE010000036.1, from coordinate 26,588 downwards.
AGTTTGCAGCACTCTAGGAAATCAATCTCTACTAATTCTGTCGGCTATTAAGTCTGCTTTCACCGAGCACTATCTGTTTCATAAAAAAAAGAAGCTGCACAGTGATGAACATTCCTAGGTAATCATTAATCTTCACATTCATTTTCAGTAATCTTTCTTCTTGGTATATGTCAGTGTTTTTCTATCACACTGACAGGTGTTGTTATTAAAAGTGCTACTGTATAATGCCTCTAGTACATCAAGTGCCACCAAACAAGTTTGAAGATACACAAGGCTATCGTGCCAGAAGATTTTGTGACTAATTCCAATAAAACATGTTGTATTTTGTGTTTGCTGTGATTATGACATTCTCCAGTTGCTGCTAAAGGATCTGGTAACATTATGCTGAAGGCGTCTTTTTAGCTAAATGATCAAACTAAACTGGTCAGCTGCTTTACGTTAACTTAGTTGTTGTGGGAGAACAAAGGGCTTTTCAGTTGCCGCCTGCTAGATACCACTAAAACCTACACACGCAAGCTTGCTTTTGAAAATGGATTCTCTGTGGTCATCACATACAAATGATTATTGCTGTAAAAATCTAACGCAATAATTATAACATGAGTGCAAATTTGTTTTAATGACACTAATTGTTTTGATGCCTTAACACAGGTTGTATTAGTTGAACGGCAACTAGCAATGGATAAAAGCATTTTTGAAGTTGAGATAGAAAGCCCTGGAAAGCAATGGTAATCAGAAAAGCAACGTTCGGGAGGGCAGCAAATCATTTTGACCATCAGTGGAAAATGTGTAGCCCTCTCATTACTGAGTTGTTCATTGATTTTCAAAAATAAATCTACATACATTCCCATTAGAGTGCATTTTGAGCAGATGGAAATTGTGAGAGCGATGGAACTATGGAACTATAGTACTGTGGACTATCATGGGATGAGATATTTGAATTGATTGACAGCCCTAAGAAAGATACAAATCACACTGTATTCCTCTATGTACATCTACATTATGAGAATATATTTTGTTTTAGACAATTAAATACTACACACCAGAACCAGTTATACCAGTTAATTATTATAAATACCTTCTTCTTGTATTCTTCTTGTAATCTTATATTTTCTAATTACTGTGTTGTTAATTGATTTCCAAAAATAAATCTACATCCATTCTCCCTATAGGGTACACTTGGAACGGATAACAAATGTGAGAGTATCTGTGATTAACTGTAGACTATCATGGGATTAGATATTTTAATTGATTGAATACCCTAAAAAAATTATATTCACCTGCGTTAACTGGTGTCGAGGCAAGAATCTTACAAAATGGGAATACAAAAACCTGTGCAGCTCATATGTAAAACATTCTTCATTGCTAAATACCAGCACAGGAAAGTGAAGAAATATGCTTTCTTTCATTGTGGGTGAACAGAGCCTTACTTTGGCAGCCTTCCAACAACTGATAATACCTCTCTACAGCAACAACACCACAGACTGATTGGTTGTTTTATTGTTTTCTGCAACAATTTCTTGGTGAGGATGAACAAGACAACATGACCAATTGAGGACAGTGGGAGGAATCGTTTTAAGAGCACTATGGCGGCTCAATGAGACATGAGACAGCTCCCTGCAGAGGCTTGTGCCTTAAGTCAGGCTTAGCATAAATTTTACACAGTTCATAATTCAACTACAAACAATGCCAAGCCAGGAGAAGCAAACAAGGCTTCCCCCTGTGCTAATGTAGTCTCCCTCCAAGAAGCGAGGCCAGCTGCTGTTGCTCTGAGCGTGAGGTTTCCAGTCGGCTCTCGCGGCAGAGGTGCCACCATGCATCTGCCACGGATGTCAAGCCACTGCAATATCCTTGACACCAGTCATTGGCCGACAGAGACAGAGAGAGGGGGACGAGGGGGGAGACGGAGAGACACGTGGCAACTGAATGCATGTTTTGGCTCGTCATGTTGTGTACCCCGAGACAAGACCTGACAGGATGCTAAATAATTAGATTTCACACTATGCCAGGATGCATGGGGGTATTCCAGAGAGGTCGCCTTCAAAATAAACATCAATTTTTATAAATGTCAGAAAATCAATTTGCCACAATTCACAGGTGCTTGCAGTCATATTGGGAAGCATGTGAAATATTGGGTAATCTCGGGCTTTCCTGTTCAGCTCTGTGTCATATTCAGCATTCGAAAAACATCCAAATCACACAAACCAAGATGCTGCACGGCAAAGCTAACACTATTTCAGAGGTGTGCTTACATGCTGTAGGCTGTCAGCATTTCCCTGCATTTATTTTCACTGTTTATCTCACAAAAAGCTGGGAAGAAATCAGCCATTTTCACTTAACACTTGAGGTTTCTCTGTTTCTAAAGGCAGAGAGGTCCAATAATAGTCTGCTGTGCTGAGAGCTCCTGGTGCAAGCCTGCTCTTTGCACAAAGGAGAAGAGTGCAACAAAAGCTGTTAGGCGCCTCTAATTTCTGAGGTGACATTTTATCAATATTGCTACACAACTTCTCTCCGTAGTTACTTTCTCTTCTCAATTACAGAGGCCGGTGAGTCTTGGGATGCATTCTGAAGGTCAAAGATTGCGGTAAAATTCTGCTTTATGTGGCCAAAATTTTGACAGCATCTGCTGCCCTACAGAACATTAACATTGATCAGCACTCTGTAGTCTGTACCTCTATAATTTAAGTAAAGGGGCAGTTGACCCATCATATAAAGTTGAAAGTTTCCATTTATATTGTTTCAAGTGATCCTGTTTGCTAACAAGGTCAGCGAACTAACTAGACAACAAGTATGATCATGTAAGGTGACCACAGTTCCATTTCCAGGGATCTACTGATTGTTTTAAATTTGAAGATTTTTAGGCTTTCAAATACAATTTTGAATATCAGTCATATATTTTGTGATGTCATCACCCTAAAAAAAATCCTTAATCTAAGCAAATTGATTAATTGGATATATTTGTGGCAGCCAGTCCTCATACCAACATTGACCACCACATGTTACTATTAAAATTGGTCAGTTCTTATTTTATTTTAAATATGTGCTCATGATCTCTTGATTTGCTCAGCCTTTCCTTGCCCTGTTCTCACTCTTTCTCACTTTACCAGCCCTGAACGGGATAACAATAAGCTTGCCAGTGCAGCGTGTGGTTGATACGCCCCATTCTCATTCAGATAGAGTCTTTGCCGGGAGGAAAGCGACGGTCTGCAGACGGACCTTTATTTGGCAGCTGTAGCAACTTAAATTCAGCCAGCTGATCCCCAGCAGCAGCGTTCACAGTGGGCTGGTGGCCAATGGCTGCTGGGTTCAACCAGTGAAAGGAAGTCTGCTGACCTGCCGTAGAATTGGAGGGTTCAAGGTTCAGGCCCCTGGTGCTGGACTTTGATCTGGTCCCATTGTCCTAAATGTGTTATGTTGTCTTGTTCTGGTCCAATAGAAGTTTCTATAGGGGCTAAAAAAAGATCTGTCATCTGTTTCTACTGACAGGAAGTGAGCAGAATCAAACGTATCAGAAGCAATCCTGCACAGCCATCACGGGAAACAAACTCCACAATTACACACCGTGCAGAAATAATAGTATAAGAAATATTTTCGTTTCATGTCTGTTCATTCTTTTTTAAACCTAAGACACAAACAGCTGTGCAGAGTTCAAATGGTGATTTAGAATTTTGGCATTAAACATAAAGTTAACCTCCCCCTCCCCCCACATCCTTTAATAGGATTAATGCTGACTTTTTAAACAGGCAAATTATTAGCATCAAGAATATGCAATTTTCCTTTTAATTTGTGCATAAACACATTTCAGTTGAATATACTGTACCCAACTGTATCATCTTGTAGATGAAGCACTAAGGCACATCCTCCAGTTACTGGATTTATTTGAAAACTGCAGCTGCCTTGAAGTGAAAAAAGAAATGTTGCCAAGCGGAGGTAATTTAAGGTGGTACGTGATAAAAGAAATCTTTAACCTGAAAACCCTCTCTGCTGCCTGGTACAGTCTACATTTATCATCATTGATTCCAAATCACAGCGTCGCCTTGTCAGAAGTGCACAGCTGGCAGCAAGAACAGAAGCATGAGCCGAGGTGCCTGGGGTAGTTAGATCTCACTTCAGATATTGCCCTGTCATAGGTGTGAAAGTGCTTTGACTTTCTAAATAGGTCAACATTTGATTTGACATTCATTAGCAGAAGGCGTCCGCTGCTTTGTGTCTCCCCTAACTTCACTGGCCAAGAAAAAGACAAACACATCTGTCTAAAGCACAGGCGTGGACCACAAGAGGAAGAAACAAAACCTATTAGATAAATGTGTCTCTTTCATCAGGCATCTGATTCCAGACCTACTTTTCTACAGGTAAAGACCCTGCCTCTCGAGCGTATCTGTCATCTCTGTAAATGCTTCGTCTTAAACACTGATGTTGCTGTTCCTGGGCACCAGGAAACAGATGGCGGTGTTAAATCTGAATGATGTAGTACACGTCCCAAGTGGACTTTGTTTTCTTACATCGCCATTACTCTTCCAGTCCTGTGTGATAAATTCGAAGAAATCTAGTAGGACATTATGAGGGGCTGTGGAGGTAATACAGTGCCGGTGTGATGTGAAGAGAGGCTGCTTTTCTTCTGTTAGCCTATTTCTTGCATATTGCACAGTTTAACTTATGTGAATCCGATGCAGATATACCTCCCAGTGTAATAATGTTTTTCATCCATTCTTGGCACAAGGCGGACAAAGTAAAATGCTGACCAAAATTCCCCACACTGAATGCTCTGATTACACCGGCTCAGTGGTGATTTCCACAGACAACAATACAATAAAAATGGCAGAAAAAAGCAGCACTTCCTCTTTTTTTTCCCACCATTTAGTATGAAATGAAGCTCACATAATTTCAAATGAAAACCCTCCTCATGGATTCACTGGTGATTGCTCAATGTGGTGGCTGATTGCGAAGCTATCTGTGTTGCTGACCCCCTGCTGAAGAGCCACAAAGGGGAACGAAATGGCCTACGGCAAAGATTTGACTTTACAAATGAGTCTGGTTTTGGACAGGCCATTTATGTTACTTTCTTCCTTTTTTTGGAAAGTACATGAAATCCTCCTTCAGGGAGAAATACTGCCACTTCAAGTCGAGCCAGGCAACAGTATTCTTCAAAATCCATCATTTGGAAATGTGTTTTGGTTGTTAAATTGTAACTATCTGGAATCTGCTGGAGACTTTATGTCTTATTGAAGGAACATAACAAATACAATATGCCACTCTTTGTCTTGAGTGGTGTAAATCCCGCCCTCCTTCCGCTCAGATGGTCTAATTCCCGCCACAGCACCTGTCAGTCATCTTGACAAGCTGTCTACCTCGGAAACAGCATCTAGGTACCCAGCATCTGTGAGGCACCGCAGGCATCTCAGAAGCAGACAGCTAACACAGCCAATCTGTACTAAGATTAAAAAAGAAACACAACGCTGATATTCCCATTGTACTAAACGGGTGTTGTCTGCCTTGGGGTCCCAACACAATTAGAAGACCTAAAAGAACTGGCGCTGACAAAGGCAGGTTCATCAAATATGTTGCGCCAAATGCAGCTGAACACAACACAAATCTTAAACCTACTGTCCACTGTCACGCAAAATCTTCTGTGACTGCATGAGAAGCCAGAACAAGTCAACATTTTTTACTATAAAATATGTAAAAAAAAACCAAAACATTGTTACTCTTTTTCACCCAACCGTTAGTCTACTTGTAACTCTGCTCGGAATATTACATTTTTACTTTGCTTTGCCACTGATTTGGTCAAACTAATGACAACACTTCCAAAAACATTGCAAAAACTATGAGCTGTACTCGCCACTGACCTTTAATCATGGCCCAATACCCGCAGATGCAGAAACCAAGTAGTGTATAAAAATGTAACTACACCCCTCAAGTCTGAGCCTAACTCCACCTACTGCAGAATTTGAAAAGTGCTAATAGTGGGTGACTTAAACATGTGAGTCTTTTTTAAAATTTTTATTTGATGACATAGACAATTCCCAACTCTATGAGCACTGACCTTACAAGGTTCAGGGCTGATTAAAAACAGCAGAATGCCATAAAATGATGATCATATTATACATACTGTATCCTATATTATACATTTGGTAAGAAATGGCAATATTAACACCAGCATTGGTGTGTTTCATTTAAATATGCAGTACTACTTTAAATGTTGAAAAATATAATGCATGCATTCATGCATATTCTGGACTGTGCAAAATGTTCCTGAGGGCGATTGGCCGGTGGGCTCCGCACTTTAAGCAACTATATTGTAAACTCTTACTCTCTGTAAGATAATATTCAGCTATTGTAATGCAAGTTTATCTAGTCCAGTACAGCCATTGTCACCAACCTTTACCCTGCTACGTGTGCCACTGGCTCCTCCATGTTCTGCTGACTCCACAGCGGCTGAGCTCCACTGATGACCACAACAATGCTCACCATTTGCAACACAATATAGATATGAAACAATATGGATAGATCATAAACTTCCTGCTCCTATTTCCACATTTACAGCCCCTTTCTTTGCTGCGGGACCCAATGATTCACTGCTATGACCACCACATTTTACAGCACCAAGCTGGATGCTGGTATCTTTTTTATGACATTCCTTTAAATTACAAGAATAAGCAGGCTGCCACAAGCACACATGGTGTATGTAGTTCAGCATTAGCTAGTTGTAGCCACCTCAAATCCTCCCCAAGTGTTTCATATTGTGTGTACTCGTCTGAGTGGGCATGTAAGAAGATTTGACATCGGCAAAACCATGAAGGCAGATGCCATGGTTAGATTTAATGCTCTTTGAATATGAAATATTCATACATCAACCCTTGCAGATATATAACTGTCTTTTATAGTCTTTGGTAGTGTAAAAATTAGCCCCCCAAGTGTTTTATTGACTAACAGAGAGACTTGAGGTTTGTGTTGCTGATGAGACTTGTTTTCAGTAGAATTGGAGCTCTTTCAGCAATCGATTCCAAACTGCTACACCATGAAACTTAGAAATCCAGCCGCTCTCCTCCCCTGCTCTCCTGCGTGCCCCTTTCTTGTACTAAGATTTACAGTCGGTCCTCAGGGGTGCGTCTGCCCTTTAAAACACTGTCACACTGCTATCCTTGTGCCCTCAGGCCTCCGGGATCCAGCCTACGATATAGCGTACCAAAGCAAGGTGCAAAGGAAGGTGTGAGGTGTCAGCAGCCGGCAGTCTCTGAGGTGTCAAGTATGAAATAATGCTTTGATCGTACCCGAGCTGCGAGGAACAACCTCGCTGTGACCTCTCCAAGTGTCCAGCCAGGGCCACGCCACAGCTGTCATCCTTCTCATTTCCCTACAGAGACTCCTCTCTCCTAATAAAATTAAAGATGCTCTCCACACAAGCAGCTTCCTCCAGCCTCCTTGACCTTAGCACTTGATTGGTACTGAAGCACTGCAGCTTCCGATAACTCTCCCGAGATGAAGCTTTCTGCTGCCTCTCCAAAAAAAGATGATGGCTCGGTTCTCCGTGTTGTATACACACGCTAAGAGGACGCTGTGATCTAGGTTGGCGAACCGACTGCCATGCCTGTCATGCTGAAGTAGCGTACCATGAGGTTCCCCCCGGCAGCAGCTCTCTTCTTCATGTAAGTGTCGCAAAATGTCTTCAGGGCGTCTAAAAACAGCTTTTAGCTTAAGTCTCATGTTTTAAGGTTGTGAGTGCCTTATTTGCCTTTCACATTTAATTATGTCTAAATTACTCAATTCTGGCTGTTCTGTGTGACAGAATGTGTACAGTATAGTGACACAGGTTGTCTGGTCTAATTTGTCAGTGGTGACTGTGTTTTGCCTTTGTGGACGGTAATGTGCAGCTCAAAATTTTGTACATGTTAAACCCAAAACATTAAGGTTTTATCACTGTCGCTGCTCAGCGGTGATAGTAACATATATGTTTAAAAGTATAAAATACATGTAAAGCTGTAAGTAAAATGTTAATAACCCCAGCATGTGCGGTTTTCTTATGGAAGTAAGAAGTTAAGTATTTACTTTAGCTATACAAAAAGAAATAAACAATCCATAATGTTTCTTGGCTGAAACTCAGAAAAAAAATATTTTGAAATAAAAAATATTTATCTGACAGCATTAGTTACAGAATGGGGTTTTAAGGGCAAAGCTTACAATCACAATACAGTGCAGTGATAAAGATTTAATTAACCAACTATGAACTGTTTACAACATTGAAATGTTTCTTCTAGGTCAAGGCTTATTTACAACAGACAGTTCTTTTTTCTACATGTGCTTTTACTTTTTGATAGTTTAGTACATTTTGTACAGTTTATTTTAATCTTCCACATAAACAACTGCCTCATAGGAGACAAAACTTGAGTAAAAAAAAAAGACTCAAAGCAGTTAAATAAAATTGAATCTAAGTAGCCTTTAGTTTTTATTGAATCAGGCTGCCTGCTTCTGCTCTGTGTAACTTCACTTTCCTCCTTAATGTCTGCCTAAATCCTGTTACCTTGCAAGGCAGATGGATCGGCCAAATCTTGGGATTGCATGACCACATAAAAAACACGGAAGAAACCAGCCATAAAACAGCTCCCACACTGAGAAGCTATTGCCAAATCTCTACCGGCTGACCGTGTCTGCTGTCCCATTGTATACACTGACCATCAACATATTGTTGTCAATTGTCAGAATCAATTGTCATAATTCACAGATGGCCGACCAATTAATTCACCACAAACACCAAGTCCACTCGGGGCCTGTTCTCATTTTTTATTCAAGTGAGAACAAAATCCTAGTTTTGTGGGCATTTTATTTTTTCTCAACCACCTCCAGCTAAATGTATTTCATGTGTTCCAAAAATATATTTCAACATAATTAAGGTATCAGTAAAGCCACTGATGAAGCATTAAGAGCAGAAGCCTTTTAAAGCCATCCTCTTCCTTTCCCTCCGTGTTCACAAATGGCAGGCCTGTTTCTAGCATAAGCCACCGGGGTAATACCATGACAGAGAGACTGTAAATTGTTCTGCTTGTTATCCTCCGGCAACTGAAATCCTGCCACGCAGTCAGAGCTCAGACTGGTGACTGGGAGCTCCTTAGGCCTGAGAAACATTGTTAGGAGACTGCTCGTCCACATACACACACACAAACACGCTCACCGGCACACACATACACACACTCTCCTCAAGGCCATGCTGCAGCTGGGACTGGCTATGACTTTCCTCAGGCTCAGGGTGAAAATAATGCACCTTTGTCCATCAAAAAGCTAAAAAGGATTGTGACTGTGAAGAGGAAGCTGTTGCTGAATTAACTGCAGGAGCTAAAATGCAGTAATTACAGGTAATGAATGGATAACCTGTGGTTCTATGATAGTATTATATTCATAATTATGAAGATTATTTTAATGTGCTGTCTGCAGGAGTAAACAAAGGACAAACGAAGATCATCAGTCAGACATTAGATCTGCCATCTGTCCTCAAAACACAACCCCCTGTGTCGTTTGTACTGCAGCTTAAATTGCTCAATACATACAACAATACAGTTAGCAGCCACCTCTCGTGGCCACAGTATTTATGAAGAGGGCGAAGGTGGAAGTGATGTCATAGGATGCAAAAGCATGAAAGTGAGCATATGGAGAATAGAGAAGGTCAGGGCGGTGGTGGTCATGTCAAACAACCAGAGGGCTTTGACCCTGGAGACCAGTGTTCATGTCTAACCCTAACCCTAAACCAAGAGGCAACGTTGTGATGTGAAACTTAACATCCGTGCTTTACGATTGAAGTCACAGTAACTACCTCAGCTCTGGCAGTTACACAACGTACATAACTACCTTACTTATGTCTTTTGCAACCATGCACTTTTTTCTCCTAACCTCAAGCAAGTAGGTTTGTTACATGACACCGAACCATATCTAAAGTTGGGCTGGCGTAAACATATTTGAACCAGCTTTGATATTTGGCCAAACAGACAGACAGGCTATACCGGATTTTACAATTAGGTGTCGCAATTTACTAAGCAGCTGCTCCCAAATGGAGCATAGTGGGGGAAAAGCAACTCCAGTCCACTTGCTGGTTTGCAAACTGCCAATAATCATAAGAAGAAGCAAAGAAGCATAGAGAGAGAGAGAGAGAGAGAGAGAGGGGCTGCCCTTTTTCATGTTGCCAACCTTTGCTAACGCTTAATAATATTTTAATTACATTTCCATATTGCAAGTTGTCTGCGTCTCCTAATTCTGCTTTATTACCAGATAACGTCTCTCTCTCTCTGTCTCAGTTTTTCTGCAGAGCATGTGCGATAGAGGGAGGGGAGATAGTTAATAAATTGTGGATACTGTCATTCTTCTGAATGGATGAATGCTGCGTGTGACGTCTTTGTTGTTCTTTTGCTCATGCGGGTCAGTTCAGGACTGTGAGCAGTTTACACTGGAGTCTGATGTAGGCCACATTTACAACATAACAAGCACTGAGCACTAAGACTGCAGCCTATGTGTTAGAAACCTTGTTTACAACCTTGTTTGATTTATGCAACGTGACGCCATTGGAGGCCACTCTTTAATTCATCATAACAAATCCTACTGACAAATGCTGGTTCTGCCCATTTGCTAAAATCAAAGCGCTAGGCTTGTCCACCTGACCAGACCTGCAACACTGGTAATTGACCAAACTCTAATTAGACGTCTTGTTGTTATGGAAAAAAATTGTCAAAACTCAGTCAGTGCAAGGCTGCATGAAGCTTAAAAGTTGTACACATGCACAATGTCAGCCTGCAGTAACAGTAACTTTTAAACCAAATCCAGGACACAGAAATAAAAGAACAAGTAAGTGAATCAGCTGTCTCTGGAGGCACAGGCTTCCATGTCTGGGCCCTATTAGCTGCTTTGTTTCCCACCAGATAACAGACATGAAAATCTCTTTGAGTCGACCCAGCCTCCAGCCCTAACATGATGGACTCCATTTTTCTTCTGTGTCACCAACCCCCTACCCAATCCTCTCCCCCCTTGCTCCCACCACCTTCACCAAAACATCCCCACTCCAACCACCACCATTATTCATGATGCTGCTTATAAAACAAATAGCTGCAGATTCCTGAGGGGAACTGCATTTCCCCTCCCAGCGAGCCTCTCTACACCTAACCACCGACACTTCAAGGTACATCCCTCGATGTGTAAGAGAGAAGGGTGTGTGCATGTGTGTGTGATCCGTCCCCCAAAAAGAGATAGCACAAAAGATGGATGAAGCCTGGGTGACATACATCCTGACACCTCCATAAAAGAAAACATCGACCACCCTGCTTACAAAAGCCAAAGGACAGAATGATGCTCTTTTTTCTTCTGCGTCTGTTTTCATCTTTCCCAGCTGCTGCCAATACAATCCAATTTTTGACACACTAAATGTGGCAACAATCACTCTTTCTTTGAACTGGCACAGACAGGCATACATAAATGTAGCACGCTGAGTGCTACAGTGGGACACAAACCAAAGAGAGCCTTTGACCTTGTGTGGCTTGGAGTGTGTGATAGCTCCCTGGATATAAGAAAATCAATATTCTGCATTTAGCTGTTCAGGACCCTCTGTTAAATGGAGCAACATGCCACTGAAACTGTTTATTTTGCATTGACGTGAGAAACACATCCACATTGGCTGGATATTTGAAAGGGTGATTAAAACAAAGATTACACCTTTAATGGAATCAGCTGCAATTCATGTGATAGCTCACGGCTGGATTCGGTTTATTTTCAGACTTTAGATTTAAATCAGAATGCTTGAATTAGAGACCCTGCTATATGCATCCAATATTTTCAAACTCGACTTTTTAGGAAGTGGAATTCAATGTTAATTTTTGACTTAATCTTAAAAGACAACTTAAAGGTCAGTTAAAACATTTCACACTTCACAAAATACTTCATTAACACAAAGTGTTCTTTCGAAAAGGCAGAAAACGAGCATCAATGGCTCCTAACAGCTCATGCACCATAATCCAGCTGTTCTGAACCCAGAAGACTTCAAAACCTCAATTTACTCCCTTACATTTGCTCGAGCCCGAATGGCCAGACTGCAGTGAAATCGCTGCCCTCAGATGCTGCTCATAAACTTGGATTTCAGACTCGGAGAGACATAAATAAAACTATTTTTTTAATTCGCCCAAGCTGTTAAGAAAACCGTTGCTGTCATGTTTTTGCCCTGGTATGAACTCTATGATAACATGGTAACCCAGTTTGGATTTCTGAGTCATTTATTCCTGAAAGAATTACTCTCTGTTGCCACTTTATTAGATAGACTGAGTTAAAACGAAGGCAGTCTAACAAAACAGCCCTGCTAGAAAGCCTTTCTTAATAAAGGCTATAATGTTCAGTTAGTGTTGATGCTGTTGCCAAAATATTCTGTGGTGCTGTTGAACTATTTCATTCAGAGAGGTGTTCCTGTTTTTCAGCCTACCCTCATTGATAAAAATGGGTTGGACAAAGTAATAGAAACACTTGTAAGTGTGAGTGTAAATGCCAATTCTACCACCACAAGGAATGTCGATTTTTACCTCAGCCGAGCAGGTTTTTAATGAGGCTCAGATTTTTCTGAAAAATGGTGGAAGAGTGTAGCACAGACTAAGGAAGAACCAATTAAATCTCGAAGTCGATATGAATCACGGTGCAGGATAGGGCATTTATACCAAATTAGTGTGAATAATGGAAAAAATATTTCTCAACTGGGAAAACTCACATGCCCCTCAGGTTGGAATGTTAAGATTTCAAGGTAGGCACGTCTTGGTGGAGGTCTGTTTGTATATTATCTATTTCCAAAATACACAGTATCTGGCAGTTACAGTGTGGTTAAAGTTAGAAACGTTGAGGTTATTGTGACCAACAAGGCCAACATGTACAACCCCTATTGTGAAAAAAGCTGTGTAAAGCAGTGTGTATTTACATAAACAAATGTTAAACAGTTTTAATATAAAATCATTTTTCAATTGAACATGTCAAAGTATTAGCAAATTATCACACATTTTTTTTTTAGTTCTGGCCCAAGTCTTTTGGAGTCAGGGTTGTAACTCTCCACTCTGCAGTCTTAGTATTTCTAGCAAGAAAGTCAACTGTGAAGCACGTCCATCCCCTACATCATCCACCTGCTTCCTCTGCTGCATAAATTGTACGCCACACAAATGCCCAACATGCATATAATTCCAAGGAAACTAGGCCATAAAATGACCAATAGCACAGTTTTGTGAAAGAAAAGTGCAGAACTTACTTTTGTCCTTGATTGCTGTAGTTGTTGTCATAAGATTCATATCCTTGGTCATCATAAGCTGTTCCGTAGCCGTCGTCATATTCCTGAAGGGACGGAGACAGAATGCGACGAGTAAAAATGAGATGCAGATAAGGAAAAATTACAGCAAACATTTGGACATTGAAAAGATGTTGATATGACAACCTGTGCACAAAAAACACCTGTTGAAATGTTGAGTGAAGCAGCTGAAAAGACATACTGTATGCTGGATAAAAGCTGCTGTGTTGCGCTGTTTGGTTAAATTGTGACCCAAATACCTTTCTGAAATTGGCTTACAACAATTTTACCAAACCATGGCCTCCTATTGTGGACATTTCTTTTTACTACCCATCAAATGCTTACAGGGTAGTTCTTTTTTATGACACGTCGTGATGCTGGAGCTTTCAACTTAGCAGAGATATAGGTCAAACTGCTTGATGTTGGCTGCTGTTGGTATAACAGCCATATGCAGCACCATTAAAGTAGCAACTGCAGCCCTGCCCTTGTCTCTGTGTCAACTGACTGACAGTGGGATGTAAAGACTCTCACTGTGGCAACGTTTCATCACCACCTCAAAGGATGAGCCTTGAACATCTGTTTGTGCTCCAGCAATCTGCCCCGTCCCCCCTTCTGCACTCCACCCAGGCTCCCGCCAAGAGGAACATCAAAGCGAACCAGTGCCGCACCCGTCCTAATTTGGGATAAATGGGACTTATGTTCCACAAAAGGCGTCGACCCCTTGCGACACATCTCTCATCCCCCACACACTTCTTGGCTAATTCCATCCCCCTGATTTGCATGCTTGAAATGAATGTCTGTAAGATTTAGCAGCAGAAGAAAATGCTCATCACATCCATATTATTATTAAGGACCTAATTCCTGATTAGAAACATGCATTTGCCAAATGACAGCATTTGAATTGACTCTTTTATCTTTAATCCTCCAGAAATGGAGTAAGTGTTAGGAAGTACGTATGACTCCTAACAAAGGGACCCGGATATAGTGATGCTGCCTTGTTTCTAGGTGAAATATTCGGTGCAACAGTTGTGTTGACATTTGTTTTCTTACACTGGCAGGTGCATTTTAGGAAACACTTTTATATGCTCAAACCTCTCCTTGGTCATCCCATTGGGCGGCTTTCAAGACTTGTTTGTATTTCCATTGTTGTTTTTCCATGTGAGTGGGAGGTCTGTTGGTTTTTGTGGAGGTCTTTCTATTTGTCTAGAGGGAGCTCGAGGGGAATACGAGTCCCTCCTCGCATTTGTAATTCTGCAGCTACAAGAGCCTTTCCAAAGTCAACAATTCCCCGTGCTAATGCAAGGACTAAGTTTAGTCAACAACTGTACTTTTGACAATAATAAACCCCTTGAATGCTTTTAAAAACAGTAGGAGCAGCAGCTCTGAAAACAGCAGTGCAATTTTGTCCAAAGGGATGTAATTAAAAGCGCTTTTCAACAGGCAGAATAAACTCCAGACTTTGATTTGCAGTTTGCATCATAACCTTTTTTTCCTAATGAAACACTAAGAGGAAATAACTCCCTCGCAATTCAAAAAAAATGTTTTGTCAAAGATAATCACCACGACACTAGCAATCTTAAAAACATTTTTTGGTTTTATAGAAGTGACATAATGAAAGACATTTGTGCACATGATTATTGGGGGAAAAAACAGTATTCTGAGGATTTGATATTAATTATGAACCTTGGAAATACTTGTAATTCTGCTTGTAGACCCGACATAAAACAATCCGGATTCCAAAAAAAGTCAGGATGCTGTGTTAAACTCAAATAATAACAGAATGCATTAAATCCAGAATGAGTCTATGTATTAGAGGTTTCCCAGTTGGAGCATTAGCTATTCAACTGAATACAGTTCACACAGGATTTGCAAATTATTGCATTCTGTTTTTACTAAGTTTTTCACAGCATCCAATTTTTTGGCAACATAGTTGTATACAAGGTTTATTCTTCATTGCTCTAAAAAAAATAGGTTCTAACTGTAGCGAAGCCAAAGTATTAACACAGCCAGTATTAAGTATTTGTGTGAACGTGGGGTAACACCAGCCAACGAAAGGGACTTTTCATATATTTGCAGTTTTTGGACTTCTGAGTAAAGCCGCTACAACCCTTCTGTCAGTGCAGCTCGTCCACTCTGCCCAGACCAAGTTGATGAGAACATATTGAATCACTGCTCTCAACACATGGGCCGCCGTCTGGAGGACAACACTTGTTTTTACAACAACAATTAACAGATATTTAGAATCGTCACTTTTATTCTGAGGACTGATGTGACAGAAGAACAAGGCCTTAATGATGAATATTTTAGAGATTATGATACTGAACTTTGTCTAAAAAATTGGGCAGATAGCAGTTGCAAATAAAACGTTCAGTCATGGAGCTGTCAGTGGCAGCAATCCATTATTTGTGAATGTGCCCCGCAGTGTATTATTTTGTCAATAGAGACTACAAATGACAATTGTTGTAAATGTTTTGTAACAAAAAACGTTTTTCGTATCGGTGCATATTCAGACAACATAAACAGCATTTTGATTTAAGTTTGTCAGCTGTCTTAACATCTCGATCTTTTGGGAAAAAAAACAATGTGACTTTCAGCTGGTTTAAACTAGTACTTCATTATGTTAAAGTTGGGTTCCAATCAGCTGTATTTAATCTATGAATTGTTCATACTAAAAAACAACACATGATATACACTGTTTGCTCAAAGCCAAGACCAAAGTCTCTGAAGAAGAAACAGCTTTAACTGAAAGGCCCTTCCTGCAGTACGTTTTTGCGTTGCTTGACGTGTCATCCCATTTGAAATTGAAATAATGTCTCTGTGTTTGTCAAAAACATGCCTGTTTTTGTCTGAAAACTCAGGGGATCATTCTTTTTCAATCTATTTAAAAGTTGTCTCTATTATACAGCACCTATTGCAGGCTGGAATAAACAAGCATGGTTATGAATATTGAATGATAGGAATCTCAACAGGAGGACAAAAAGTAAAACCATGTAGCTGTGATTGCACAGTCTGTCTCAGTTGTCAAGTAAAATACTTTCTGTGGGTATAAAAACAAGAGGACAGTCAAAATGTGTATAAGATGACTAAGTCAACTGTCTCCACTGGTTGTTCCACATTTACTACAGAACCTCTGACACACAAAAGACCAAAACTGCCATGAGTCATTGAGACCATAGACCCATTATGAGAATGTTTACAAAAGTAGTTGAGTAAGTAAAAAGTAGGATAACTTTCCCTATTCAATTCCATAAAATTAAACTTCTTTTTGCAACCATAACTGGGTAGTTCAGATTTTGGTTTCACATGCTCACCTTTAAGGTAAGACTTCTAATACCGGAAAACAATGAATACATCTTGTATTGTTCATTATCTCAAAATAAATCAATAATAAACTCAATTAGCACACAGACAGGAAGCTTCAAGTCGAGCAGAACTAAAACTGTAAAGTTGACTCCAGGAATGAATAAAGTCCAGGGACGACACATCTTTGCTGCAGAGTTATATCATTTGATGTGAGGAGCAGACATCTAATTGTCTTCAGGGCAGAGTCTTCAATGGTTCAGGACACAGAGCAGCAGTATTATGAAATGTTGGCAGTAACGTACAAAGGTGGGGCTAATCAAAAATAATGAGCTGTGTGGTCCCTTCCAGTCATATAATTCACTGATATCATGAACTTTTATTATTGTTTAATACAGCCTTGCTTCAGATCAGTGCTACATCTTTCAGTTCACTATTGAGACCCAGCAAGAAATCTCTCTCTCCTATAACCTGCAAGAAAAAAACACTGACTATTTGCATTTTTATATAAACATAATTATATTTCTGAGTTACAAAGGCAACAAAACTGATGTGTTCTATAATACAATAGGTCTGAATATATGTAGATTTCCTTGCCATCAACCTGTAGCCTTGGCACTCTTCTCTGCATTATTCAAGTTGCATTGTATACCCAGTCATGCAAGGAAATATTATTATAACAAAATACATAGACTACAGCGAATAAAAACAAATGCTGGTTCAGTTTGAGGCAAGCATTTTCTGAATGGAAATGTTATTAATGTTAAAAAGAAAAACAGACTTTAAGTGTGAAGGCACTTAAAGTCTCAAACATAGTGTTTAGTGACTTTATCTTGACTTTTGGTATATTGTATTGTACATTTGATATGAAATTAGCTGTTGTATAATAATAGGGTAAAATATTGATTTCATACTATGTGAGTGTTCTTTTTACTCAACATCAGTATAAAAATAGGCTCTTTTTCTCATATGGAATATGTGTAATGTTCAAGTGAGAGAGTGTTTGATTTGGTAAATGGACAGCATTTATACTGGGCTTTTATCCAAAGTGCTTCAACAATTTGCCTCTCATTCATCTATTCACACACACTAACACAACAATGGTGGGAAGCTACCAGGCAACAAGCTGGTCCAACAATCGGGAGCAATTGAGATTCATTGTCCCGCTCAAGGACTCACTGAAAGCTGAACAGGAGAAACACTTACGGTCTTCAAATCAAAGATGTTCATCCCCTCAATTAACCAAATTAATCTGAGGACAACTTGCGTGCACATCTGACAGTTTGACCCAACGTTGGGGCTTTAGGAAGAACATTAAAATGCATTGAATGAATATCATCCAAAATGTAACTGACATCAACAAATGTCACTAATATCTGTTTCAAACACTGGAAGCCATTTCTGAACCAAACTCTTCTTTAGCAGATCATGCTCAGTGTTGGCAGAGCATGTACTAGACACCCTGATTTGTTTTCAGTGCAAGCCATGTGCCATTAGTGTTAACTGAGCCCTCCACTTGTCTCAATGGTCACTCTCTCTAGGTGCTGTCCGCTCACATTGGACAATACTGGCTGGTATTAAGGACCATATTAAACTTTAACAATGGCATGTTATTGCCATTTATTAGAGCAGCTCCTCTATAATTGAGTTACAAGCGAGCTGAGAGGGGAAACATGCTCGGTTTATAAATCACACTGGCACATTGAAAATGAGTCTTTTCTTTGGTGTCTGACACATTGAAAAACAGCTTTAAATGGAAAGCAGACTGTGATGATAGTGTGATTGAAGCTATTATAATATCTGATGTGTTTGTATTGATATATCATTTACTCAAAATATCTTGGAGAGCACAATACCAGGACAATACTGCAACAGCACCGGGTTTCCAACACCAAACAGGATTAGTGTGACAGTGAGAGGTTGGAGAGGGGGAGTGGAGGCGGAGAGGGGAAAGAGAGAGCAGCCCCTAAGTGAGTCTTTCATTTGTATGCCAGTGGATGGCTGAGAGGCGTGTTGTTAAAAGATAAGGACTGGCCTCTGAGGCCACTGAAGACTAACAGAGGGCCTGGCACTGCATGTTACAACAGCAGTATCACAGCCGCTCCACTGTGCTCTACAATACCACTGTAACAGATAGGATGCCACTGACACCCAGAGCAGGCTTTTCCGGCGTTGGATTTGTTCCCTGCACACTGTACTAAATCCAAATGAGTTCAGCAACACACTGTCCTCACATTCAGAACTTTGCAGATGCTGCGTGGCCTGTGCTAAAACTCAAAAGGTGTCACAAATGCAAACAACAAAGTGCGAAAATTAAGCAAATCAAAAGAAGAAGAAAAGCCTTGTTCTTTCCAGATGACTTTAGTACGATACCATCTGTTCAAAGAAAAAAGTCTCGCCTCCGCACAGCTGTGCCATGCTCTGTCTTAACTTCTTAACAATAAAAGCAAAATAAGACCCCATGATATTGTTCAAAGAAAACAAATAATCCAGTTTCTGTAACCCTTTGGTCATCCGTCTCACTCTCAAAATTTCTCAAAGCTATGTGTCATTTATTAGGCTCTTCCTGCCAGCATATTTCAGAACGCTGAACAGGCTGGAATTTGCTGAAGCTTTTCCGCTGCAGGGGTGAAAATACTACTCAAGCTATCAGATTGAAGACGCTAAAAAGTTGGCCCATGCATCAAGTTGAAGTATCACCACCCTGTGTTACACTTGACAAATGTTTTAGCTTTCCTTGCTGTTACTTTACCACCTTTCGTTTTGATCTTGGCTAAGTTTTAAATAAAGCTTATTCACATCTGTCAAGTATTATCAGAGGAATGCATGTCATTAATAAATTAGCCCTGCAGAAACATATGCACTGGAAAATGAAATTCAACATCAACGCCTTGGATGCAACTAGCTGTACTTGTCTGTTCTTGCTCATCCTGTGCAGAGCCAGGCAGGCAATGGGAGTTTTTTCTTGCAAACTAGCTATAGAATGGGATTATATGGGATTCTACAATATTGTAATTTCAGATATTCATTTTGTATTGATTGTCATGGTTTTCACACCCATTTTAAAAAACAAGTAGGATAAGAGTCTACAGCCACTCTGTGAGGTAAACATGCTAACATGCTTACAAAGACAATGTTTTACTGATGCTTTGCGGGTAAAATGTTTAACACAGTCAACAGTTTTAGCATTTTACCATGCAAACATTTGCTTATCAGCAATAAACACAAAGCACAGCTGAGGCTGATGAAAAAGTCATTGAATTGTAGGTTTTTGTTCATGAACCAAAGTAAAAATGTGACTGCTCTTGGTCCTAGGGGACTACATAAAAAGGGCATGAGATCACCAAAATTCATTAGGATTCATCCTCTCTCTACCATGAGTATATGGACCAAAATTTTAATGGCTAACCATCAATGTTGTGGGCCCCAACCAACTCCGACTCTAAAGCTATGCTGCTAACATGGCTAATAATAATATGAGAAAAGGAATTATTTGTGGTAAAACAAAAAAACAGCTGTAATTAAAGTTGTAATGGAGATTGCAGATTATTCACATTGGCAGGAGATAGAAATGAAACAACTTTCCCTGCAATTATGACAAATCAGAGGTTTTGTCCCATATGAATAGGTTTCAGTGTTATCTTCATGACTGATCTTGCCTGCCACACCAGTTGGAAACAGCTTCTTTATTACTGAATCTGAAATATTTTCCTAACCATTACACACAATTTAGATTAAAACTGCTACAAGGGCAGCACCAGAGAGAACACGATTCAATTAACAATGCTTGGCTCTCAAAGGGGATGGACATGTGGAGGGGGGGATGGGTTTTCTTTTAACGCCACAACAATCAGCGAGGACCCACAGTGCTCAGAACGGATTACTGTAGCTGGAGGACTTAATAAACAATACCAACCCACGTGCATTGCACATTTCTTGGTCTTCACACCCAGAGGAATTAAGCTTCTGTGTGAACAAAAACAAACACACTTACTGTACATATAGCTCTAGATTTAGCATGGAAGTGAAGTTCTGCTACTTTGATTAGCCTCTTTTGGATTCATGTTGGCAATGTTGAAATAGCACAAAAAAGATGACATACAGCCTTGTTTTTTAAATGAAAATTACATCATCTTTTAATTGTTCTCCAATGGGATTAGCAGCAGGTAAGACAGAGCTCTCTGTGCACCTAATGAATTACATGAAATGAGATTTGGCTGCAATCATAGTAACCATTCAAGACTTATGGGGCTGCCAAGACTGGATCACAGGATAATAACATTTCTGTGATTTTGTTTGGTAACAATTGGATTCAGAGTAATTTGATACAAACAGCTTTTACAGAGGTAGATTATGTAAACCAAAGAACCATCCAGACAAAGATGCATCCCATGCATCATCATGACTGAATCTCCAAGAGGTAACCCAGGTCTGGAGCTTTTAGTCTGAACAAGCGAGAGAAAGAAAACACCTCTAGCTGAACAAATGTTTTGGCCCGTGGCGATGCCTCGCAGTAAAAAGAGAACGAGGATAACATGCATATGAGTGAATGTTAAGCAGTGATAAATGAAGGGAACAAATGTGAACAAGAAACATCTCTTTGTCATTTCATTGATGAATACAAGAGCCTATTTGTCAGCGCCTGATGGAGAGCGCTTGTCCTGGGATGGTGATGTATTCAGATAATACAGAGTCAAACTCATTCAGCCTCTAATTTGCAGCGATGTGGTTAGATTTATCACCCGGCAGATGTTGGGGGTCTTTTTTTCTCCACCCAGATACACAGGTGCAGGTGTCGGGGGATGCAGTTTACAACTGTGACAATGATGGGAAACAGCTGGTCCAGGAGTCATTCTCTACGACCTCCACACATTTGAATTGCAACCTCTGAATAAACCTGTCAGATGTGGTTAGGTATGGGCTGCTGGGGCAATTTTCCAACGCGGGCCACCTCCTCTCTCCTTCTATCTGCTAAATATGCGATGTTGATGCTGGAGTCCCTGGGGAACTTGCCTTGACAGTGCAGCAGGAGACTCCTTTGGCAAATGTACAAAGACTCTGACTATAAGCCTAATATATTCATCTCTGGCAGCTGTTGATATTACAGCCGGGTTCCCATAAGACTGTGCAGGTAAGCTACAAGACCAAATCACAATAATGGCTACAATAATAAATTCACACTCTTTATGCTAACACCTCATGAAGAAAGACAAATATGGTGGTGTTCAGCTCATACATGCTGATATTAAAGCAGCTATGCATGTTTTGAGCTGAAGCGGGTGTCTTTAAAGGGCCAGTTCACAAAATGTTTTAAACATTTAACAAAGTTAGCTAGCTAGGGGGTCATCCCTGTGTTCCCTCAGGCCTTTGCCCCCTCATGCCGGCATTCCCACAGGACAAGGATAGCCCTTTCCTAATGCACATAACGTGTGGTTAGGGTTAGGGTTAGCCCACAGCCCTGTGAGGGAACATAGACAAGCTCCGCTAACTACCTAGTGCTAGGCGATAACTTAGCTCCCACCTTTTGCCCAGATATGGTCACCACTGGAAAAAAACAAGATACCGACAGCCAAAATGCCAAACTTGAGCTTTTAATATTTGAGTCCACAAAAAAATGGGTGACGTATGGTGATCACAATGACATACAAAAGAGAAAAGCAGTACATTCCCAGACTTGAGAAACTGGCATTTATGAGAGACAAAGAGCCTTAATATACTCACATATTCGCCATATGTATCCTGAACTATGGGAGGAGCAGGTCGGTACCCGGCAGTTGGAGGGGCGCCTCTGGCTCTCTGAACCCCCCTCCCTCTGGAAGACGGAACCCGGCTGGGCGGGGCTCCTCTGGGTGCTGCTCCTCGGGGCACTGCTGCATGCAGCGGAGGAACCCCTCCTCGACTCCTGACACAAGACACAAACATCCGCCCAGCTTGAGATGAAAGAACTCAAATAAATGTTTTAATTTTTGAAAGGAGCATGTGATAAATTCAGAGAATTATACAGGGGAGATGTGGATATGTGTACATAGTTGGGATGGATCAGATAACAGAGTATATCTTCTGTCTACACAACATGTTCAAATGATCTTAAAGCATTAAGATACTATTACAAGGAGTGTATTATGTATCATCAATATGATCTGTCCACTGCATCCCAGGTCTTTATGATGAGGTGCTGTAATTTATTATGTTTGGAGTCTAGCTGCCTCTTCTACTTCCACTCCAGTCGGTGGTTTCCTACATCGGCCAGAATGGCTTGGTACAACTGTAGCTGTGAATCTGATACATTCAGAGGCAGGTTATATGTGTAGGTGGAGACAGAGGAACAGCGAGGGTGGAGGCCAAGTTCCTCCAGTCGAGAAAAAGTGAGTCATGTCCATTACTCAAAACACAGCATGTCTTGTGGCTGAATTGCTTTCCTGTCTATTAAGGAAAATGCAGATGACAAAAATGGTGTTTGAGCCTGTTCAGTGATTTTTCTCGTTTTGAAATAAACTCTCTGGGAAAATGGCACTGAAACTGGATTTTTATAATTCCCATTTAGATTTTGTCGTGCAGACTTTGGGGTTTGATTTTAACCTTTTATGTATGAGTAAACAAGCGTGACTCCCATAAACCTTTCTGAAAAGTAAGCTACAGTGAGATACAGATCTGTACGGTCATCTAGATGTATCAACACAGAGCCTAGAGTCTAACCTGCACTGTAATCAAGATGGAAGCAAAGTCAAGCTGCTCTGTTGGAAATCAAAGGCAGCCTGACCTTGTGGTTTGGGAACACGTTGTTTGAACCTTTTACACTGAGCTTCCTTTTAAAAGCAGTTAACTGATCTAAAGCAGCAGCAGAAAATCACCTAGGTTGCTCTCTGGGTCATTTTCTTCCAATGCTTTCCATTTCTCTATTCTTATTGGTTAAACATCACAGACTTGAGGCAGGAAGAGAGAAAAAAAAAGAAGAATTTTCTGACTAACAGGGACAGTGGAGGATGTTTACTTGATAGAAATTGGGCCGCCCTCAAGCGGAGAAAAGAAACAGTTGATACTGAGAGTCGATTGCTCCCCCACTATTAATTTATTTATCACTTCAAGTCAAAAGATAAGACACTAACAGAGCTACATAAGGAGGACAAAAAATATTGAATACTGGCCAATTGACACCAGTTTGTCAAGGCATAAGGGAACAAGGTTATTTTATGTGTGGTGTTAATTTGATGCTGGTGTTTGTGTGTGTATGTGTGTGTTTTCTCAACAATTAATCTGAAGGGGAAGTTGTTGATTGATGAGAAAAAAAGGCTGGGTGGCAAATAAAGTTAAAGCATGGGAAAGGAAATAATTAATTATGACAGCAACAACAAACTACTGAAATAAAAATCAAATAAATACATTTATACTAATTCTACTGCTACATCTCGGCTTTGGAGGACATCTGCGATCTTTGAGTGCAAGTCCAGTAATAACAAAGTCAGGGGGACCCCTATCCACTGGTAGTAAAGTGCCATGAATCTCTTTCTGATGGCCAGCAGGGGGCAACTCCACTGAGAAATCCAACTGTATTGAAGTCAATGAGAAACAAGCCCTACTTCTCACTTGATTTATTACCTCAGTAAACAAGATCTTCCTTAATACAGCATGATGCTTAGAAAATGATGGTGTCCTTTAGAGTTAAATAGAGTGAAGCAGGATATGCTTTCGGGCGCGGCTAACTTGTGACAGAATGGTTGCTAGCACAGTGACCTGTTAGATAGAGAATAGGATAGAGGTGTACAAATGTGGATCCATGGCACAGTTTGTAGAAAAATAGCCATGAACTTTTGTTGTTTTGTTGGTATTTCGTCTTTAAACTTTCATTCCTCCTGTTCAAGTAAATTGTTACATTTCGGTTTAGCATTTGGTTGGAATGAAGACACTCTTAGACATAAAACAATTGTTGATGTCACGGTGGCTACACCTAGTCTTTTATTCTGTCTATGATCTTGGAGCCATCAGAGAGCTGCTGAACGAAAAAGCAGGGTCAGCCAAACTCCAGTAACAGCTCCAGTCAAAGAGGAATATGACGGCTACAGAGTTTCCATCTAGAGCACTGGTATCAAGTAAGCACATGTGAATGTGAATATGTATTAGACTGCTTTCAACTTCCTGTTCAGGAGCCTGTGGGACTTTTGTCTTATCACACTCAAATTAGGCATGGTAAATTCTAATTACAGTGTAATTTAAAACACAGCCAATTATATTCTGACTCAGAGCAATACAAACGCCCCGTCTCAGTGACCTTGTTTATCTCAAAATCTGATGAAAGAAGTGTGTTTTCTTTTCTAAACACAAAGAACAAACAAGACTACTCTTTGCGTTTTCTTGTCTTTAAAGGCAGCGTCAATGTAGAGAGCCTTAAAGTTTTCTAATGACTAGGAGTATTTTTATTTGTAGTCCTGTGAGGTCTCGGAGGAGCTTGAATTAACGTGGGTTCACAGGGAGAGAAAAGAGAAAAAGCATCTACTGGAGATCATTTGCATATAAAGGCTTTTATGCTAATTTGGCTTTGCTTTGCTAATGTTTATGGACACCAGACATTGCATCACTGTGTACTACCAGACACTATTTACTATCATTTCTGTTTTTCTATTAGAGGTACTTGCTCACTTAATGGCCACTTTGACCTATTTCAGCACACATGAATACAAGTCTCAGCTAAAATATGGACCAATAACGGAGAACAAACTCTTATATTCACCAAATGTAAACAGCCTAAATCACAAAGTGTGTCTGAGAAGAAACGAAGAGAGACTCCCCGTGCACAAACGAATGAAATTACATCTCATATAAGCAGTTTAATCAGGAGACACTGGTTTAATGACGTCGAGTGCTGATGATAAAATGTAGATTAGAATTTGTTTGTCACAAGCTCCACCTGTCAATGACCAATTTTGTGGATTGCCATAGTTGTTGAACAACATAACTGCAGAGTGTTTACATTCTTTAATTACTTCTCTATACAGGGGTTTTCATCTGCTGGATGCAAACCCAACATTTTTACTGCTGCTTCACAATAAAAGCATGCAACTGGCGGAGCACACAGTGGCATTAAATGTGAAGCAATTACACAAAACACAATGTATTTTCACAACCCAACCCAGTTGCCAGAATAAATGTTGGCATTTTATGTTTCTGAAATCCACAGATATGTTGAATCACAAATATGTTGAGCGTTTATTAACTGCTGCAAGACAAATGTTTCATGACATGCTTTTTAAACATGTTGCAAACAGGTTACGTGTTTGTAAAACTTTTTAAAGCTGTGATGATTTCTGTTTTCGACATGTGACAAACACTGTTTAATGCATGTTAAAACCACTTGGTTAAAGTTTGTAAGAAAACATAATAGGATCTAATGGGATGTTGCATATAATTTTCCAACAAACGGTTGGAAATTCCAATTCTGGTCTCCTGGATTAAAATCCAGGGTTGCACAACATAACATTGCTTCATCATCAAAGAACAACAACAACAAAATCAAGTTTCAGAACAACATATGTGGGGTTGTAAAAATGTAAAATGCCAACATTTTTTGCTGGTAACCCTAACCCTAACCCATAACTTTTATGGTTAACGGTTTCAAGTCGCTGGGACCGTCCAATCAAAAGTTAATCCCTGATAACTGGATTTGAAATTATCGAACTTCTACTTTCAGTACTTCTGAAGGTCAGAGACACTCAAGGGGTACCACTGGATAGCTAGGGGCCACAAATGGGGGGCTAGACACTGGTTTCACCCCTCTATAGCATTCCTAGCAAAAGTTATTCTGCAATAACCGGATTTCAGGTGGTTGTTATACTGTATCCTAACCCATAACTTTTGAAGGGAAGGTCCTACAGCCACCGAAGTGGGACCACTGGAAAGCCAGGGGCCACAAATGGGGGGGTAAACACTGGTTTCAAGTCGCTGGGACCTTCCTATCAAAAGTTAATTCCCGATAACTGGATTTGAAATTCTCGAACTTCTACTAGATCGGAAGAGC
>CAFUXE010000035.1:738723-751349 GCA_903364295.1 Serranus cabrilla | reverse complement strand
TGTGTGTGTGTGTGTGTGTGTGTGCCTTCAGTAATCATCTGTGTCAGTGTGATTGATGACTAACCACAGTCGCTGTTTAAACATTTAAAATCTTTCAGGACAGAGGAGCAGGGAGGAGAGGAGAGTGATGGTGAAGAGAAGTGAAAGAAGGATGGAGGGAGCAGTGGATCCTAATGATCAAATTGAATCCTACAGTACATACAGTACATAAGCAGAAATACAAATCAAAACCATTGATGTCAAAGTCTTGCATGTAACGAAACATCCTGACTTGCTTTTAAAGTTCTACACTAATGACTCCAGTGATGCCATACTGGGCTATTTCTGCCCAGTTGGGCTGCTTTTGATTAAGTTGGGAAAATAGCATTCTGGGATGTTTGTGCCAATATATAGCTGGGTTCTGAAAATATTGCAAAATAATATTAGCGAAGGAGCTAATTTTTATGATCAAAAACACACAAAGGTTTTAGTCAAACGTCATTAGGGATATGGGAGGACCGACTTACCTTGACATTATCATTATTGACATTTATTGAGGTTGGCTACAACAACACCATCCATTTTACAAATTTGCATATTTGGGTGCCTACTTGCGCTCTTTGTGGGTTGCAGTAGTGCATTTTTCTAACATTTTCTCTTTATTTGACGCAGGTATAAAGTTTTGTATGATCACTGCATGTGTAATGGTTTTGAGGCTTTACACAGGTTTTCTGGCAATATAATGATGATTTGAGAAACTCATTCTGATCTGGCAACAACTTAAGTGATGCGTCACATTTAAAAGGAGGAAAAGCTCTGAGTGAAGGCAGTGTGATGAAGTTAAAGTAGCTCCTGCTAACATAGACCTCTGAACCAAACAGTTTTAGAAATTCTTTAAGTGGGAAGTTAAAGAGAAATACAAGACCTAACTGGGTAAATGGATTCCAGTCCATGAAGGCAGTTGGATGGTTTTCTGATAAGGAAAGGGAACACTTGAATAGGTCAACATTTTTGGGAAATACACATATTTCCTTTCTTTTCCAAGAGTGAAAGAAAAAGACGTTGGTGTGTTAAGTAGAGTATTTTTTCTAACAGTAATCTATAATAAGAATGACGTTGTTTCCAGGCTGAAAACCTACAACTGTCCCCACCCTCACTGCTGGCTAACAATGTACAGACTCACACAGTCAGTAATCCACTGTTGGATAGTTTTACACTGTTGCATGTTAACCTGTAATGTGTAAATGGTCCCAGGCAGACATGTCCCAGGAACTGAAAGGGGGTAAGTGTTGTAAGCATGGATTCATTCCCTCATTTAGCAAAGTCAATTTAATGCATACATCCCAAAATCACAAATTTGCCTCAAAAGTCTTCACATCACAATTCATTTTATTTGTCAAATGAAATTTCCCAAGATTTTAGCCTGTTTCTGTGAAACAAAGGACATTACAGTTTCTGACATCCCTTTGAAAACCAATCCAGCCCATCAGGCATCATCTGTGTGTTGGCTATCAGGATACCTGGCAGAGAAGATTCATTCCTTCATTATCCTTAACTGCTCATCCAAACCCGTATCCAGCTGACATTGGGCGAGAGGCGCGTACACCCTGGACAGGACGCCAGTCTATCACAAGTCAACCCTAGCCCTAACCCAAGTCACAAGACACACATAGTGAGACAACCATCCACACGCTCACTCACACCTACAGGCAATTTAGAGTCACCAATTAATCCTAAACTGCATGTTTTTGGACTGTGGGAGGAAGCTGGAGTACCCGGAGAGAACCCATGCCAACACGGGGAGAACATGCAAACTCCACACAGAAAACCTTGACTGGCCAGCTGTCAGGGGATGGAAGGAAACCCCTCAAAGTAGTAGGTTGATTTCACTCTCCTGATGAGCAAAAAAAGTACAATATTTGTACAATACATGTAAGAGCATAAAGGAGCTGACACAGAGGCGACTGGAAATGTTTACACCTTCTAGAAAAGTGACTAAAGAGATCTATATAACAATATTAAGTATATTAATCTGTATCACATATGACCAACTCTGTTCTTAGACCGAGGACAAAATAAAACCCAAAAATCCCTTCAACTGGAGAATAGAAGAAACTCCAACTGAGGAGTGATGCAGGTAAAATAAAGGTCAAATTAGAATATGGAGAAACAGAAGGACAATATTAGCTGGACAACAATTGGTTCCAAGGCATTGAGCAACTTCCTGGTGTTGCCAAAACTGAACCATGACTTCTTCTCCACCATGAAGACCTGGTCAGAGCATGCCCATTAAAAACTTATCTCCTAGTAGTTCAACTATGTTGATAGTTTTGTTTTTCTTTGGTCCAGGTATTGAGGTCTGTGCTTTTGAGACTTTTGCTCTCAACACAATACAAGAATACAAGAGTGCAGAAACAACATCCCAGTTACTCAACACTTCACCTTCCACAGTTTTATTAGGACTCTTTGTTTAGTAGAAAGTCTGAAGAAAAATGTTGTATTTTTATGATTTGGGTGAACTGCACCTTGAAAAACAAACCGCTGGCAGCAGTTGAAGACGTTTGTAACAGTAAACACCATTTATTTTAAATAGTGGAGCTTTTTATCGCTTGGCTGACACAAGACTCCCGACGCTGTTTTTATGCCCTGCGAGGGAGGTGAAACGGTTTTGGCAGGAGAAATGTGATCATTCAGTGTTTAGCCGATACTGGTGTATGATGTTGGATGTTACAGAAAGCTAACAGGTGTGGGACACGGAGGTGGAAACAGTGGGAGGACTGGAGGGAGAGAAGTCCCAAATAAAGACGAGAATAAAGGAGGTAAAAGTTGCCGTGGATGACAGATGGGTTCCAAAAAAATAAGTGTTTTAGAGAGAAAAAGGCATGAAGGACAGAGGCGTGGAGAGGGGGAAATGGAAAGAGGAAAAGGAGACAGACAAGCAGATTGTGTGTGTGTGTGTGTGTGTGTGTGTGTACCAGCCTCAGACAGACAGTCACTCCACTCCAACAGTCTGGATGCTCGAATGTTCTCAGGCTTTCCAATATAATTCAGCCGTTCCGCCATGTCAAGTTCCCCAACACGGCCCTGTAGGGCCCGACACGCCCCCCTTTCTCCTCGCTTCCATATATGGGCATCCTGTCCCCCCGCGGCGCTCAAAGGGATTATTATGTTTATGTCCGTGCTGCTCCAGTGACCCTGTGACAGAAGAGAAGAGAGATTGTTCATGCTATTTCTACCCTGCTTTCAGTGACGGCAAACCGTCTCCGGGACTTCAGTGTCGCACGGCTCTGTGTGTGTGTTTGTGTGTGTGTGGGTCGACACAGAGATTATGGACAGATTAAAAGATCAAATACACAGAAGCACAATTACTTAAAACAATACTTGGAGAGTTGAGAGAAGATGTTTTTTAGAGATACATGATGGCCCAAGTTTCTGCACCCAACCAGGAAATAGTCCGTTCCATAAATCCCTCAATCTTCACATCCAACAAGTCCTCCAGCTCATACGACCACATGTAGTTTGTTCCTACCCTCTAATACCACCCATAGGAGTGTTTCCTAAATTAGCGTCCCTACACAGGTCAACACATCCTCATACATTAACCTAAAAGTTGTATTTTTTTGTTTTTTTGCCATGTTTTTTTATCCAAAAGACTGTGCAGCCATAACCAGTAAAACACAAACAGTAATCAACAACCAGACAACAAGAATATAATGACACAAGAGCAAAACTAAGAGCAAAAGAGTAAAAATTACAGGCAAAAACAGAAAAAAGCCTCCCTCCCTTCCCCTATCTCAGGTCAGTCCAACGACCGGACCGAAACATGACCGGGTAACACGTCTACATCTGTCCCTCCCAGTTTTTCAGCTGTCAACACCCAGAAACCAATATCAGACCCCTCAACGCCAATCTCTGAGCAGGGAAAATTACGTGAGGAAATGTGAGAATCTAGTTGCTTACTGTGAGCTTTTCAGGGAATTTCCACCTCATAGAATACAGCTTCTAAACTGCAGTAATGCCAACAAAAACAGGGTTTTTATACACCCAGGAGCAGCAGCTGAGATACATCCGTCAGAAGTAAAGTTCTAGTTATAAATACAGTTCATAGTCAAGTTTTGTAAAATGTAGACACCAAAACTTTGGGTTTCGTTTTGAAAAGATCATGGTTTGGGTTCAATTATGAACTTGTGTTGTGTGACCGTGCACTATTCTATGCTTTCAAACGAAATAATTTGTTGTGTTGTTGTGGTTCAATTGATGATTAAAAGAGAATTTCGGTAAACCGTTCCGAGTGCTTTTTTGTGGTGTAAAGTGAATTGAATCTGCAAGAGAAAGAGCAAGACATTGAAACAAAGAGCAAAGAAAGAGGATGCATGAAAAGAGAAAGAGGAGAAGACTGGGGGGAAGCCAAAAACAAAACAAAAAAACAGGGTCTTTAAACGAGTGTGTAGAAAAGCTGGCTGGCATTGGAGCAGACACGCCCCATCACACAACAGTCGAGACATTAACTTCTCTACTCTCTCTGTTTCTCCCCCTGCCATCACTCTTTCTCTCCCTCCCTCTTTCCTTCCCTCCATCTGCTCTGCCACTGCACCTGGCCTCTTCACTTTCTCTCACTCCATTTCCTCTCTTTTACTCCTTTTTCCCCTTCTCTCATCATTTCTCTTTCTTCTCCGTTCATGCCATCTTACCCTCCTCCTCTCCCTCTATCCCCTTTTTGCAACTGAATAGTTCTTTCTCTTCTGTGTGTCTTCCTCAATCTGTCTCTTCTCTCCATCTGACAGCGTCTCCATCTCTACCATTGGTGCTTTTGACATCCACGTCTCCTCCCTCTCTTTCCGTCTGACTTTTCCTTTTATAGATCATCTCTAAATCTTTCCTCTACAACCCATATTCCTTATCTCTCGTCACTCCAAATTTCTTTCGTTCCCATATAGACCACTCTTTTCTATTTCCACCCTCCCCCTCTCCCATCCAGGGGGGTCACTTTCTCTCCATCTTGGCCCAGTATGAGTGGGCCACGTCTGGGCACAGAGAGTCAGTACCACAGGGTGACTCTCCAAAAAACCCTGGAGGGGACTGACACAGCAGCCATATGGCAGAGCATTAAGCGAACAGCTCCACACACCCAGACAGAAGACACAACACAGTCTCCGACAGACGCCCTGTGTGAAGGAATGGATTGTGTCCCCCGTGGCCGGTGGGCATGTCCACCACTCATTAGTTTCCCATGGAGAATTGATATTATTCACAAAGCTGCTTGGCTCTCCTCGGATCACAACCCTGACTGCATGAATAGGTGGATGACGTGTGTGTGGTATGGGAGTGCACGAGTTAAGAAGAATTAAAAGGGGGATTTAGCGAACCATTGCAAATGTGATGTCAGTCTCGTAAAAACACGTTTGTATAAACTCAGACATAGTTTCGACCACAACCATGAACCTGGAAACTGTGGAAGAGATAAAGCAAGAGAGAGCGTGGATAAGAGTTTAGTTGGTGGAATTATAAAATAGATTAAAGGCGACATTTTTCAGGTTCATACTAGTAATTTGGGATTCTTCTGGAACATGTTTACATGCTTTAATGTTCAAAAAACACATTATTTTTCATAAACCCCCTTTACTGAAAACACTCAGTGTGTCCTGATTGATTTCAACCCCAACTGTATCTTCTCTATTTTGGTACTATTGTGAAGTGTTTGTTTTGGACGTCTAATGGACCCTGATCTACTAAGAAAGAAATACATGTACAGCCATGCCACCAACATGGCTAAATAAAAGCAGTATGTCTCACAGCGAGGGTGAAGGAACCCAAAATAACTTATTCTTGGCCTCAATCTAAATAGTAAAAACAATATTCTGACGGACTCTGAGTCAATATTTTACTCATAAATCAATCAAAGTTGTGGTGTTTAGTTTAACTTTACTCATGACTGAAACGTCTCTAGAGCTTATCAGAGCAGCCAACCCTTTAATGTCGACCCTATTTGTCTGTCTGCCAGCAGGATTACAGAAAAACTACAGGCCATGTTTTTTTTTATGAAACTTATGAATGTGGAATGGTGCAGCATGGGCCAAGGAAAACCTTTACATTTGATACGAGTCACAGGGTGGATACACACCTTAATTTTTCACTTTTGTTAACATTTAGAGACAGGGCATTTGTGTTGCATTCATATGATGTCAGAATAATTAGAAAACAACACCCAGAAAGTCAGAGAAAGTTTTGGTCTGTGTCTTTTGCACAAATACTGGGGAGGGGAACTGCTGTTTGAAACACTGAGCAATATAATACAACACATGTCCTATGTAGGACCCATGTTGTTAACTGTTTAAAACTCATGAACACACTGAAATCTGAAGAACAACTTCCCAACTCCAGAAATGGAAACATCCAAGGAGCATGTGAAGGCACCATACCCATTCTAGGAGATTCTGTTGTACGTGTTGTTGCAGATAAAGAGTTGAAAAAGACAATCATTCCTTTGCAACTAAGTGTATTTTTTTCTGCGTGATGATCTTGCTGTATTACTTAATATAAAGCATCCAACTATATGGATAAATTGGTGGTGTTAATGATTAATTTCCAGAGTTGTTGTCTAAGAAAAGAGTTTCAGAAAAAAATGTCTTTGCTCTATCTTTCTGTTTTCTGTTCTTGTGATATTTGTTTCATGCAGTCTGATTACAGGCTTGGACGTAGCTGGCATTTGTTGTCAGAGAGAAAAATGATGCTATACATATGTATGTGTATGCATATGTATTTGCATGCCATAGTAATAGTCTTGAATGTCACTGAAATATGATGCATGGTGTCGCAGTATGGGGTGGTGGAAATGTAGTGATTGTCCTTACATTGGCTTTCCTCTAATAAGACAATCATTTTTGCTCATGCCACTGATTCTGCCCTATTCAGTGTGTTCCTCACCATTACACACACACTGACTAAATTAAAAAGATTACTCACTTTTGACAATTTCAGTGCTCCTTTTTACGGCTGGCCCATCACAGTTCATGTAAAAAGATAATGTCTCCATCCAGCAGAAAGGATCTTTATCTTGATGGGGTTTTTGGGCAATTTTAAAATATTGACAGCTGGCTAGGTGTCCTGATTAAAGACGCTTCAAGACTCAGTTAGGTCGACTGCAGAAAGCAACGGAGACTGTCAGCTAATTTACAGCTGACACTTACTTCCACCATCTCTCTAAACTCCTCGGCGTGTTTTGCCCTTGGTGATTAATCTAACTCTGAAATCCCTGACTAATGTTGTGTATGCAAACCACATTAGCATATGTAAAATCTGTGTGTATGAGTGCTGTTTGGAGACTTGTGCGAGCTCATATTAGTTTGAGGAACAAAGCGTTGAGTTTTAACTGGGGCATCGAAACACAAAAACAAACACATGACAAGGACAACAACAGTGTCTTCAGGAAAAACAGGCAAACTCTACACGTCTACTTCCTCTTTGTGCTGAACCATCAAAGCACAACGCTTCTATTTCCTGCATACGGACTGACACACACGAACACACACTCACTGACTGACAATAAACCAGAGTTCACACTGACTCATCCTTCACCAGTCTGCATTTCTCTTTAGGGTTCTAATGATTAATATCCTCTGCTCCTTTTTTCCTTGTTAAATGAAAGCCTCTGAACATTTTCATTGAAATGCAACAGAAATGTCTGGCGACAGTATGAATGTGTGTGTTTATAGGAATTTGTTTGTGTAAGGATGAGCAGACAATTACCCTTGGAAGACCTTCCATTTCCTGTGTGTTTGAGTCAGTCTCTCTGAAAGACAGTGTCTCATGCTGGCACGCTTGGTTTGCTTTCCAATGTTTCATTGACATGTTGCACATCTGAACATGTGCCCCTTTTTGGGATGATCAGACCTCTGCTTAGGCTGATGCCAGGTGGTGCAATCCACTGACTAACAACTGTAGACGTGACCACAACTGGGAGCTAAAACACACCAGCACAAAGTCCATAATATTTGCCATAATGCTATAGCTTACATCCAGACAGTTTCTAGGAAAGCCAGTTAACTTGCTGTTTAAAGGGGAATGTGTAGGCGATACACATTCTCCAAAAGTTTTTCTTTAAATCAGATGCCACACTTTGAAAAACATTCGTTAGCCAATCGCTAGCTAATGTGACACATATTCCAGCAGGAAACAGCAGGTAGTCGTAGTTTAACATGGACTACACAAAACCAACAGCTTTACAGGGAGTGAGAATTGAACTGTGTCATCAACCAGCAACACAGGACAAAAACTGCTGATGTGACAAATGTTAGGTTAACAAACATGAAATTCTTTAACTGCAGCTAAAAACACAGATAATTTGAATTATTATATTTGTAACATTAGCTTGAATAATAATTCTGTCGTTTCTTTAGAACATAGAACACACTGGATATATGTCAAATGTGTTATCAGTCGTGTTTCCATCTATATATTTCTTACAATACTTGCGAAAACGCGCATAAACATTTTTAGGTTCCCTGGAGGTGGCTTTTGTCTTTTCCAAAAAATAGTTAATGCGCTAAATGGGACGGAAACATTTTTCCAAATAGGCATATTTGGACATATCGAACATTTAACTTACAAGACTGATCAGCTGTTTCCGAGCTGACATGAAGGAACAATTATAAGTTGCTCAATTAAATTCTGAAGGACCTCTTTTTTGTTGTTGTTTTTTCTCTCTCACCCAATCTCTTCTTCTTCTACTGTTTACTGACGGATTAGCCTACAGCACTACATTACACTGCCACCTTCTGACCACAGTAGGTTAATGCAGCTTTTTTATTCGCTCTAAACCTGGGAAATGTCAACATTTTGCTCCAAAATTTTGCTTCAAAATTTGCTTCAGCTTTTGGAAAAACAGCTTTTGTTAACTGATCAGAGGCGACTGCAGTGTATACAAACTTTACACTAGAAACACATGTCAATAGGGGATTTAATAAGCATTATCTGTCAACTAAGATCATGAAAAGACTCCACTTACACACGATTTCTTTTCTCCAAAAAATTTGATTAATATCTTTCATTAAGTTTGCACAACTGACTGAGACAAAACCATCCAAAGCCTTCATTTAATCAATATGACCAGATCGCTGGAGCTAAGAGCTAATTATATTCTCCAAGATCACCAGGAGGTCTTGGGGCATTTTCCAACCATTACTTTTGTGTTAGCAAAGTCAGTCTAGAAGGTGTTTTTATATGTGTTTTCAGGGCTAGTGCCTGACCATAAACTGTATATAAATGGGTATAGCCTTCATGCCTTAAAGTAAAACCAACGAGTTCCCTAATCATGCATTCTGTTTAAAGGCCAGCAGGGGGCGACTCCACTGGTTGCAAAAAGAAGTCAGATTGTACAAAAACAACCCTACTTCTCACTTGATTTATTACCTCTACACATTTTTCCTAATGGGTGTATTATTATAATTGCAAAACATTTGCCTGAAAAATAGAAAAATGTTAAGACTATTATTATCATAAAACACATCTTTGAGGGGAACATTTACTCACATTTGCAGGATGTTTCCAAAAACTTCTCAATAAAAAACAAAATGATCAGAACTACTAGAAAGCATAAACTCCTAATTAAGTTTACACACCTGCAGGAGTCACAACCCATTTTTTCTCATGGTCATTCACATTCATTTTCACACTTTATAATTACACTCTTATCTGAAGCACTGATGCACTTGAATGTTTTTAATGAGCTGTTGCTGCACGATGAGCCCTAAAGCCTCGTTTCCGTGTCATTGTTATTTTTTAAGTCAAAAATATAAATGTATTTTGCTGTTGTCTCGACAGATGGTGTCTCTATGGCACATTCAGAGAGAGAGAGACCCTTCTGTATTTAGGCCTGCAGACTGACAGAATTACACTTCACTAATTAACTTGAATTAGGCAGCTTGACACTCTACCCAGAAAGTGATGCACTGCTATCAGTCAGTGTGTGTGTGTAAAGGGATGGAGAGATGAGGAAAAAGAGTGACGGGAGCAACATGGTAATGAGAAACCAATCATTACTTTCAGTTTGAATCGGTGGAATAATACCATCTTCAGTTAAGCAAATGTGACCCATTCTATCACTGAGATATTTATGTGTGTGTGTGTTAGCAACATTTGCATGGACAGTATGTGTGTCCATAGGCCTGTGCATCTTTCCCTTTTGAGTTAATTGACACTCTGCACAGACCGCAGTTGCCTGTCTCAATAATGGTTGTTATGGAAACGATGCTTGGTGTGACAGATGCGTTTGTGGCAGATCAGGATGCGGCAAACCACGAGGGACACGCACGGATTTGGATGAAGCGCCGGCAAATAGATAGCTGCACAATACAAAGAATAAGAACACAATACAAAATAATCACAATGGACACAGTGGATGAACACATTCATAAAATAAAAAGGGATTACTAAATGTCAACAAACTGATATGAATATTTCAATCTGCATTATTATTCCACCTGATTAAAGACTTAAATAAGGGTAAATATTGTAAATCATATCATTCCCAGGTGCAATTAAGAAAAGTTTTCCCTGTGTTATTCTAATTACTTTGGGAAGTTTAGCTGAGATGTGTAAATATGAACAAGAATGTTGCTGAGTTCTACCGCTCTAAGCCATTATTTATCAGTAAATGTGGCAACAAAGAAGTTGGATGATATTTTTTACTAATTAATGTCAAACGTACTATTTAAATAATTGAGTTAGACAGACACAGGGCTACTCAATAATTAATTCTGATAGCTAATGACTTAGATGTCAAGCTAAAAAAATTAAATTTTTTTCCAATGTAACATTTTAAAAGAAGTGGACAAAGCCACCAAGATGTCACCCATTCGTTTTGAAGCCTCAAGATGACATTCTGGTCTTGGCCATCTTGAGCATTTTTTGAGCCAGAAGTGAGCATATTTAGACAAGAGAGTGAAGTTGGGATGGAGGATGGTGTAGGTTTGGGCGATGTCACAGTATTATGGTAGGGTTAGGGTTAGGGTACTGGGTTATTTAGAAATCCCAACGGTATGATTGCAATACCATCAACAACACAGACAGCGCTAGTTACGCAGATAGAGATACGCTGTATTTAGGGGACATGTAGTGCACAGCATATGCCACCAGAGGTCAGTCTCTCTAGGTGTCACAGGCAGCTGAGCTGAGAAAAATGGCAACTTACAGGTAATAATTATAGAAGTAAAATGCCTCTGTCCCTGTTTGGCTCTGAAGAATGAGAATAAGTTACATTTAAGTACGGACAAATGCTGAATAAGACATTTTTTGCCAAACAAATTGTTACAACCCTGAGTTCAGAAATGCTGGGAAGCTGTGTGAAACATAAATACATTCTGTTTCATTAAAGTTTTTGGAATCGGTCCCATTAACTTTCATGAACTGAAAAGACGCTGTGAGAAGGTTCAAAGTTCCAAGATTAAATTAAAAGGCAGCCACACCCTGAATCATATCCTGCTTTATCGTGGGACGATGATTTCTAAAGTGATTATCAGTGATGTATCGCAGACTCCAAAAACTCAAAATGTATATTAAGGTAATAAATTAAGTGAGAAGTAGGGTAATTTTCTCATAGACACAATCGCACACCTTCGTGGAGTCGCCCCCTGCTGGCCAATTAGAAATGATGCAGGTTTAAGGCACTCCTGCTTTGCGTCACTTGTCAGACCCAGAGCTGAGCAGGGCACAGAGGATGATGTGTGGATGGTCAACAAACATTTTGGCCACAGTTAGTTTGGAAAATTGGCAGCTGTAATTTTAAAATGATTGTCTATTCCTGTGCTTCCTTGTGTCCTTTGATTCTCAGCCCAAATTTGATTGGGCCAGACAGGTTTGGGCCAGGTTTGCCTGGCCTGATTTCTTCTAATTGCTTTGGGCTTGATCTGGTCAGGTTTCATTTTAGTCTGCAGTTTGGATTTTACCCCCCCCTCCCTTTTGTTAACAATATGAAAGTGACCCCCTGGACCCTGCCAGCACATTCAGTGACATTATAGGAGCTTGTTAGCCCACTCTAGTTTACTCAGTTGACACAAAATCAAAATGTTTTGGCTTTTTAATCATGACAGTGCTTCAAGCTTCCATCAGGTTTAAACCGAATCCAGGTCCATATGAAGCCAATTCTCGAGGTCCAAAGAAGCTATGATTCCCTTCATTAAAAACTCCTCTGTTTAACAAAGCTTAGCTGGACAAAACGGTCCTTTATTCATTATCGTCTTTCAAACATGTTTCATTCTGGAAGGTCTGCTGTTGTTTTCTGACATTTTCTGAGAACTAACAATGGAAATAATCATTATTTCAAGCCTTATAATTATGATTCATTATTGTAATAATGGTTTGTGGTACGCTGGCCCACTGCTCCATGTGAAAACTATTTGAATTTCAAATCTTTTGTTATTACTGCCACCCTGCACACTTATGACTTGAAAATGTCAATGTGGTTCTGAAATTATTCAAGTTTTGTACACAGTTTCATGGAGACAGTCTAATGAGGGGAAAATGTGCTAATCTGTCCGTCATCATTTGATACAGTGTGACATCAGTCCAATACTTTTACCAGGTGTGCCGCAACTAATGAGAGCTGAGAGGGCGGCGGAGAGTGAAAGCTTATTGGTGCATGCCTGAGATAC